>CAXITT010000414.1:582706-629955 GCA_964033795.1 Lymnaea stagnalis | reverse complement strand
TTTTTTTTTTTTTTTTATTTTTTTTTTTTTTTTTTTTTTAGCCACTAAGAACAATAACAGCTACTTTCGGTTCCCAACGTTACAAGGGCGCCTCAATTTGCAATAATTTGATAAATATGTACAACTGTGCAGTACATTTTCAAAAAAAATAATGATAAATTGTCTTTTTTTTCTTCTCACTAATTACTTTGATCGATCTGGCGAATAGTTGTGTTAACTTACGCCAAGGCCAAATGCTGATTGTTCCAAAGGTTCTCAAAGGTGTTTGTGTGATCTGCTAATACCAGGCGCAGATCGGTCTTACTTGAACCCCTGACTTAAATATACGATAACGCGCATAGCATAACGAGGCAGGCTTAAATTGGTTAAGTGTGCCTTCCAAAAAAAACCCACAAAAAACTTTCAGGCCTCGGAGCCCAGACTGCTATAACATCCATCCAACACGTCACTTTATGCTGATGGGGGAACTCCAATGGCGGCTGGGGTGTGGGGGAGGGGGCAGAGGGCGCTGTGAACTGCATGGTCGACGTTGGGGACGGACACGTGATCAGTGGCAAACATTTGTTGAACAGATTTGTGGGGGCGGGAAGGGGGGGGGGGGGAGCAGAAGGGTAAAGGGGGTGAAGTGTACAGGCGGATGAGGTGGTAATGCATTGTAGGATTATGGTGGGTTTTTTTTTTGTTTTTTTTTTTGGTTTGCTTTGGGGGGAGGAAGACGGGGGGATTCAAAGATCCGATCTTAATTGGTGCACTGGGCAGAATATTGCTGCAGTCCTTATATTGGATTAGTGACGTCTTTCGTCTGGCGTTGGAGTCGATTAAATGTGTTTTCTTCTTCTACAGTTGATATCACAATTCATGTCAGATCTGGGGAGAGTATTTGCCATGAGTTTTATTGGAAGTTAAGATAGCTCACAAGAAAACTATTTAACAAACTGTCATCAAACCAGATGTAATATACGCCAGTAAAACTTGGATCCTAACAAAAAACGGCAGAAAACCTATTAAAAACATCGGAGGGAAAAGTTCGAAGAAAGAAGGAACATGTATGGAGAATCCGAACCAACAAGGAGTTGTATAACAGGATCCCGCACTAGTATAGAAATAAAAAAAGGGCAAACTACAGCTGGGCGGGACACTTAGCTTAGAGAGAATGCCAAATGACAGAGGAGTGAAGACGGTGCACCACCAAAACCCCAGAGGAAAACGGCTCAAAGGCAGACCTAGGCTGATGGACGGTTGGGTGATGTCGAAAAAAGATCGACAACAAATGGGAATCGAAGCATGGAAAAGAAAAGCATTAGTTAGGTCTGAGTGGAAGGAAGTGGTGAGGCAGGCTAAATCCCTACATGGGCTGCATGTAGCGCCACATGGATGGATGGTTGATAGCTCACAGGAACTCGGCGATTGTTTTTAGAGATTTTCTCTCTACTCACAAATCCATGGAGTTTGTCAGTTGTTTTTTGATTTTTCTTTAAGACTCTTGACAAATAAGAAAAGTTTATGAAACAAGAAACATATCATTAAATATGTTATTAATAATAATAATAAACTTTATTTGAAAATCACGCTTCATCCCCAAAGGCTCAAGCGCTGATACAAAGTCAACCATATTAAAAGAGAAATGAAAAAAATGTTGTTTTTTTAAAATCAAAAACTTGTCATTGGTTATAGAATCTGTATTGACCATATTGTGCCCTATTTAACTAACTTCCATGTAACATTTTGATATTTAATTGATTAACCCATTCCAGAATATATAAAGAATTTTAGAGTTGCATCCTGGAAAAAATAAAAGAAGAAAGGGGGTGGGGGGTGGTGGCACTGTCTTTATACCAACTCTTCTGATTTAAAAAAAGTCCAGTTCATCGTCCTTTATTTTAAAAAAAAGTAAAATGTATTTGTATATATATTTTCTCTTTCCATTNTTTTTTTTTTTTTTTTTTTTTTTTTTAAATATACCTGGTATATATGGAATTAAAAATTTAAAAAAATCATTCTTTCGAAGGTGAGTTTAAAAGGGCAATGAAAAATTAAAAATAATTTTTTAAAATTATGTTTGTTCAATTCTTTATGCAAGACAAGTCTGTGCAATACATATTTTCGAAAATTCTAAGAATTTTTCTTTTTTTTTTTACGTTTCTTCTACTTCTGATTGGAATCATTTGGCTCCATTTTACTACGTAGGGTGCCTTACTACATAGAGTGCTTTGCTACATAGAGTGCTTTACTACATAGAGTGCTTTACTACAAAGAGTGACTTTACTACATAGAGTGCTTTACTACATAGAGTGCTTTACTACATAGAGTGTTTAATACATAGAGTGCTTTACTACATAGAGTGCTTTACTACATAGAGTGCTTTACTACATAGAGTGGTTTACAACATAGAGTGCTTTACTACATAGGGTGCTTTATTACATAGAGTGCCTTACAACATAGAGTGCCTTACAACATAGAGTGCTTTACTACATAGGGTGCTTTATTACATAGAGTGCCTTACAACATAGAGTGCTTTACTACATAGAGTGCTTTACTACATAGGGTGTTTTATTACATAGAGTGCCTTACAACATAGAGTGCCTTACAACATAGAGTGCTTTACTACATAGGGTGCTTTATTACATAGAGTGCCTTACAACATAGAGTGCTTTACTACATAAAGTTCTTTACTACATAGAGTGCTATGCTACATAGAGTGCTTTACTACATAGGGTGCTTTATTACATAGAGTGCCTTACAACATAGAGTGCTTTACTACATAGTGGGCCTTATTACATAGAGTGCCTTACAACATAGAGTACTTTACTACATAGTGGGCCTTATTACATAGAGTGCCTTACAACATAGAGTGCTTTACTACATAGTGGGCCTTATTACATAGAGTGCCTTACAACATAGAGTGCTTTACTACATAGTGGGCCTTATTACATAGAGTGCCTTACAACATAGAGTGCTTTACTACATAGTGGGCCTTATTACATAGAGTGCCTTACAACATAGAGTGCTTTACTACATAGTGTGCTTTATTACATAGAGTGCCTTACAACATAGAGTGCTTTACTACATAGTGGGCCTTATTACATAGAGTGCCTTACAACATAGAGTGCTTTACTACATAGAGTGCTTTACTACATAGTGTGCTTTACTACATAGTGTGCTTTACTACATAGAGTGCCTTACAACATAGAGTGCTTTACAACATAGAGTGCTTTACTACATAGAGTGCTTTACTACATAGTGTGCTTTACTACATAGAGTGCTTTACAACATAGTGTGCTTTACTACATAGAGTGCCTTACAACATAGAGTGCTTTACTACATAGTGTGCTTTATTACATAGAGTGCCTTACAACATAGAGTGCCTTACTACATAGGGTGCTTTATTACATAGAGTGCCTTACAACATAGAGTGCCTTACTACATAGGGTGTTTTACTATTTAGAGTGCTTTATTACATAGAGTGCTTTACAACATAGAGTGCTTTACTACATAGAGTGCTTTACTACATAGGGTGCTTTATTACATAGAGTGCCTTACAACATAGAGTGCCTTACTACATAGGGTGTTTTACTATTTAGAGTGCTTTATTACATAGAGTGTTTTACTACATAGAGTGCTTTACTACATAGTGTGCTTTATTACATAGAGTGCCTTACAACATAGAGTGCTTTACTACATAGGGTGCTTTACTACATAGAGTGCTTTACTACATAGAGTGCCTTACTACATAGGGTGCTTTATTACATAGAGTGCCTTACAACATAGAGTGCCTTACTACATAGGGTGTTTTACAACATAGAGTGCTTTACTACATAGAGTGCTTTACTACATAGAGTGCCTTACTACATAGTGTGCTTTATTACATAGAGTGCCTTACAACATAGAGTGCCTTACTACATAGGGTGTTTTACAACATAGAGTGCCTTACTACATAGGGTGCTTTATTACATAGAGTGCCTTACAACATAGAGTGCCTTACTACATAGGGTGTTTTACAACATAGAGTGCTTTACTACATAGAGTGCCTTACTACATAGTGTGCTTTATTACATAGAGTGCCTTACAACATAGAGTGCTTTACTACATAGGGTGCTTTACAACATAGAGTGCTTTACTACATAGAGTGCCTTACTACATAGGGTGCTTTATTACATAGAGTGCCTTACAACATAGAGTGCCTTACTACATAGGGTGTTTTACTATTTAGAGTGCTTTATTACATAGAGTGCTTTACAACATAGAGTGCTTTACTACATAGAGTGCTTTACTACATAGGGTGCTTTATTACATAGAGTGCCTTACAACATAGAGTGCCTTACTACATAGGGTGTTTTACTATTTAGAGTGCTTTATTACATAGAGTGCTTTACAACATAGAGTGCTTTACTACATAGAGTGCTTTACTACATAGGGTGCTTTATTACATAGAGTGCCTTACAACATAGAGTGCCTTACTACATAGGGTGTTTTACTATTTAGAGTGCTTTATTACATAGAGTGTTTTACTACATAGGGTGCTTTATTACATAGGGTGTTTTACTACATAGGGTGCTTTACTACCTCTTCTGCGCGTACTGTCTTCTTGAATGTTAAGAAACAATTCTATGTTTTTAATACATTTGTTTGTTTTGCTTTTTTTTGTGTGGTCATTATTCCTAGCTCCAAGCACTTAACTGTGAGAGAGCGAGAGACAGTCAGAGAGAAAGAGACAGAGAGAAAAGACGAAAAGAGAGAGAGAGAGAAAGAGAGAAGAGAGACAGAGAGAAAAGTGAGAGAAAAGAGAGGGAAAAAGATAGCGGAGAAAGGACTGGGGGGGGGGGAAGGGGGTGGAATTGGTTGGCCTAAAAATTTGTATTGCAAATTGCACAAAGTGCGGTTCAGCTGTGATTATTGTCCATGTGAGATCATCTTCTGATTGCTGGTTGCAGTCAATAATGTTGATGAAGTAACTTTAACAGGGACGGGGGTCTAGGATTATTGCGGGGTCTTGGGGTGAACGAAGATGGGAACGATTGATTTAAAATTTGCGTGAAGGCTTGGGGGGGGGGGGGGCTTAAATGTGGAGTCAAAGTAATTTGTCTGGATAACGGCGTGCTGTTTGTCGTGGCGAGATGCTCTTTGGTTGTGACTTAGACTCGACGAAGTGTCCTTCACTAATATACGTATCAAAATTGTCAATAGTTTTTTGAGGTAACAAAAACAGAAAAGTGCTTTTTGGTCGAAATTGTGATGGCCATATGCCTGAGTTGACATTAGGGAATAAAGCTGGTTGATGACATCAGTGAATAAAGTTGATAGATGGCATTAGTAAATAAAGATGGTAGATGATGGTTAATTGACAATAACTTTGTTCAATTCTTTACACTGATTGATAACTTAACAACAATTTTGAGGTTTGTCAATTATGTTGTTGGTTTTTTTTTTGTTGTTTTTTTTTTGGTGCTTTTTGTTGGCATGGATTTAAGATGAAAGTTAAAATGTATGTCATTTTAAGCCAAAACTAATAATTTAAAAGCTAAATACTTTAGCATATTTAGTTCTTACATAAATATGTCATGTCAACAAGACTTGACTTATTCACTCATCGCATATCCTCAAAACGTATTTTCCCGTAAAGAATTGCAATTTCAGCAAGAATTCTCAACTAAAGTACACATTGCGAGAAATGCGCAACATCTCCTCCTGGATGAAGTTCAATGCTCCGACATAACAGCGGCAATGTTCATAATTCAAGAGGTCATCATCATCATGTCCCTTAGTCCTTGGACCGTTGACAGATGACATGTGAACTATCCTCCTCCATTCGTCTCTGTCTTCTGCACTACGCACAGCCATCGCCTAGTTTTAGTCCCGTCCACTCTTTGACGTTATCTTCCCATCTTTTTCTTTGTCTTCCTCCTCTTCTCCCCACTCTTGTGGTGCCCTGCATGATTTCTTGACATTCAAGAGGTATGTCACCGTGAATGACCAAAAGCTGTCCGCACCACTGAGTCCACCAAAACAGCTCAGTAAACGCCATTCAGAAGGACGTGTCTGTTGTTTTTTTCTGTACCATCTCTACAACGTTAAAAACATACAAAGGCTATCAACACTGAACAAACGATCAATAATTCATCTTTTTTTAACTTTAAAAAACCCGGCGTCACCGACGCTGATGCTAGCGTTCTCGTTACAGTTAATGAGTTTCAACTATCCACTCATTAGTCAGCGCCACAGTGGCTGGTGTGGTTTAATGGGTTCCAGGTCACTGCTGTCACCGAGGCGGTAAAAGAAGTGAGCTCTTTTTTTTTTAAACCAGGTCGCTGGAGGAGCTGTGAGCGTTCATGTTACAGAGTTTTTAAGTGGGGCTTTTGTGGGAGAGACAAAACAGTGTCCATGCAAGGGTTAGTTGCTATAGACTAGAAATTGTTGGCCAACCCCCGCGGCCGGGCACAAAATTAAAAAAAAAACAACCTAACTTTGTTGATGACATTCGCTGATTTTTGGTGTCCTGTTAGAAAATTATGTTGGTTGTCTTCCACAATCATTTGCAGAGTTTCAAGAGACATAATCATGACAAGCGGAGTGGCGCCCCAAATACTATACCCTTTAATTTAAAACATTGAACGGTTTCAGAGCTCTTCACGGTAAACATTTGTATCTATTAAAACGCACAAGAAAAAATCCAATTCAGACACAACAGTCCCACATTAGCTTTAGCCTCGTCAAAGGACTGGTGGGGAAGGGTGGGGGGGGGGCATGAATAAAGTCTCATGACGTCATAAAGAACTCAATCGAAACACCACTCTCCCAATCCCGCCCCCCCCCTTCTCCCTCCGGACCTCGACGTGCACCCGACACATCCGTCCGTCTAAAACAGTGGTTCTCAACCATTCTAATGCTGCGACCCTTTAAATACAGTTCATCGCCTTGTGGCGAACCCATATCACACATTTATTTTCGTTGCTTCTTCATAACTGTAGAGTATATGCGTTATCCGATGGTCTTAGGCGACCCCTTTAAGAGGGGTCGCTCGACCCCCCCCCAAAAGGGTCACGACCCACAGGTTGAGAACCGCTGGTCTAAAAAAACGATTGATACAAATATCAATGGGAACTTTCTGCTGTTCCTTATTGCTCTGCATCTCTCGCGCCCACATTCCTGCACACAACTTCAACGCTCTGGCATCCAGCGGTCGTTTCTTTGATGCTTGTCGGGGCGGATATGACATTTACAGGAGACTATAGCTCCTTTATTGTATGTCAGGGTCAGTCGGGTGCAGCGTTTGTATGAACTCTTTTTTAAAAAAAATTATTATTATTATTCCCCCCCCCTCCTCCCCCAACTTCTGTTGTCTCGCACCGGGGAAGCTAGAAGGACTGAGGTCTCGAATGGGCTACAGTTGGTTCAAGCGTGATTGTTTAACAACGGAAATGACATATTATTGGCTTGGCTTTGAACGTTGTATCTGAAATGTGTTTTTTTTTTATGATGTGTTCAGAGTCGTTAAGCTAATGAAAATTCTTATTCGACGATTCCAAATCTAAATGTTAGACTTTTTAATAACCAGCATATGTGTGTGGTTGATGGCCATGATATTTTCTAATGATATTCTCTAATGATATCCTCTAATGATATCCTCCGACGGACGATATCCTCTAATGATATCCTCTAATGATAGTCTCTAATGATATTTTTTAATGCTATAATATATTTTCTAATGATATTTACAAATGATATCCTCTTATGTTATCCACTAATGATAGTTACTAATGATAACCTCTAGTGATATCCTCTAATGATATCCACCAATGATATTCCCTAATGCTATTCTCTAATGATGTTCACTCATGATATTTACTAATGATACTCTCAAATGATACTCTCTCTTTTTTGTCCGTACGCTAGTTCAAGAGTGTATTAAGATTTTACCAGAAAGACTCGTCTGGTCTCTAATGGATACAGGTTCAAATATGGAAAAAAAACAACAAAAACAAACATGCATTCTAACAGTCACTATATGTCCTCAGTCCCATTTACCACATATATGGATAATAATTTCCATTTGGTAGCGGATTACCTTTACGGATAAAACCTTCTTTGCTCACTGCAGTCAAACAGTTCCACAATTTTAAACTTGTATAAGCAGTTATAAAAAGCAATTAGCTCCCATGCGATCAGTCGTGCCCGTTCTTCTCCTGTTTTTTTTTTTTTTTTTTTTTTTTTACTAAGATCACCCTCGTAATATTTGAATTCTAAATATTTCGTATGCACCGTTACCATCATTCCCAGGTTCATCTTTATGAAAGAAAATATTGTTTTTTTGTTTTTTTTCTTCAAGAAGGGAGATAATAGGATTGCCAAAAAAAGCACAGTCCTCCTGTCCTTTTTTTTTTTTTTTGCTTTAACTAACCCAAAACTACTAATTCCAAGATTGCAGGCGCTTTGTTCCCCTGAGCAGACCACTCGTTTAGCGTCCTAATCGGGTTAAGGAACTTGTCCCAATGCGATTGGTTGAAACTAAACCAGACAGGGACAAGGAGGGGGCTCGCAATCAGCGGTTGTCTCATTTTTTTTTTCGGCCGGGTACATATGGTCAATACACATGGTCAATACACATGGTCAATACACATGGTCAATACACACCATTTCTTAATACAGATACATGTAGAATATGCATCTTGAAAGTCTTATAATCTCTGGTTATCTTTTTGTTTTTACAAGGTGCCCTAACAGCACTAATATTTTCATGAGTTGAGAACCTTTTCTTTTTCTCTCGCACAACGGTTGGGTGGCAGAGCTTCAGCAAGGGTGGAAAAATTGTGCCAATTTTTTAAGTGTTGATTCATTCTCTTCATTGTAAAAAGGGGATGGGGTGGGGCGACAGATGGCGCTCTTTGGGAACTCGGGACCACTGTGGAGAATGTGTTTATAGTTTTAGCTTCTTTTTTTTTTTCTCTTTCACTTCCCTACGGTTCAATAATCCAATGCAAATATTGACGTCACACACAATTTTTATGATATTTTAAAAATTCATAACTCAAGCACAGCCTTTCTGAATCATATTTTGTGGTTTTTTTTTTAAACAATTGCATCAAAATGATCTTCATGGTTTTTGATATGGATATTTCACGAACTTGATCTGAAAGGGGAAAAAAATGATTTAACAATGGCTGACACTTGATAATTGTGTCACATTTTTTACAAGGACTTCCGATGAATCGGGAGAAAAGCAAAGTAATCGGGGCAAGGGCAAAGTAATCGGGGCAAGAGCAAAGTAATCAGAGCAAGAGCAAAGTAATCGGGGCAAGAGCAAAGTAATCAGAGCAAGAGCAAAGTAATCGGGGCAAGAGCAAAGTAATCGGGGCAAGAGCAAAGTAATCGGGGCAAGAGCAAAGTAATCGGGGCTTGACTAATGGTTGAAATTCTGTGTTAGAATGGGGTTGTTACTGTTTAAAAAAAATACAGCCATTAAAAAAAACACGTTACACACTGTGAAAATTTTAAATCGGAAGATGGATGTTGTTTATTGCATTAAACAAAGAACTGTACCACCAGCACCCAGAAGTCATGATGCCTTGTCTGCTTGTGTTACTGTTCTTATATATTTTTAAAAATATATTTGAAATATGTGAAATTATTAATTATTCATCAATACACTTAAGAATGTTTTTGTTGCTCGCATTGTGTTGATTCTACAAACAAGCGAAATGTTCCAAATAAGTCTAAGTACACGAGAAGGCATGAGACAGTCTAGTAGGGCAGATCTATGCGAACACAAGGCACTCTCACCATAACCTGATCAGCCTAAGTGATGAACCATGCTTGACCGCGAGATCACAGATTAAGACAAGCGGGTCACTGAGCCCCTTTCTTTATACCGCCCCTGGGCTCAGATTTAACCTATTTTTTAATATTTTTTTAACCATCTTATAAAAAAGAGAGCAACTGATTTGCTTAAAAAAGTTATGTGGTCATATACTGAGATCAAAGCCTTTGTATGAATTTACGATTATGATCAGACTAAGAGAAACACATTGATTATCTCAATCAATAGCTTGTCGCGGAGCGAAAAGCTAGTTCACCTAACCGGGAGAAGTCAATAATTAAAAATAGTTTGAAGTCAACATTGAATATTTTCGATGTGAAGCCAGAATGTTTTTACTAAAATGATTGTGAAATTAAAAAAAAAATAATAATTTAAATTATTTCGAAAACGCTTTGAAAAACAGGAACAAAAATGGTCTTTAAATTTCGTCATGCAAAGAAAGTATTGGCAGAACGTTAGTAAAGACCTTTATTAAAGCCAAAGGATTCCATTCAAAATGGAAGAAAATTTATATTGTTCTTGTTTTTTTTCTAATTTAAAAAAAAAAATTCTGGCTTTCTTTGCATGGTGAATTTTGAGATATTTCTAGAAAATTCGTGTTTTATTTTTAGTGCGTTTAAAATACTGTTGAATTTTATTGGTGAATTTAATATTTAAATTATCCACAGAAGACTATGTTGTTGTTTTTTTTCAATAACGAAGGCCTACAATTTCCCAGGCATAAAAGTAAAAAGTAGAATTTAATGACTGCTTAACGCCAGTTGATCAGAGTGTAACTGCCTAAATACCCTGCCCCATCACCTCCCCTGTCCCATCCAAAAATCCTACAACTGACACGGAAGGTTTTTGAAAAGCAAAGGGAAAAAATGTTGTTGTTTTGATTCAACTTTTCTGATTTCTCCATCACTCACCACCACCCCCAACCCTCCTCCTTACACCCAGCACACCGGAGCTGGAACGCCTTGTCATAAACTCAGATGTGACCTTCCAGGTCAGCTCGATGGAGGCTGAATCGGCCGAATGATGAGAGGTCAACAACGGGTGTCAATAAGAAAATTATGCTACAAACTGACAAGACAAACCCGTTGGATTTTCAAGTCGAAACAAAGTCTTTGGAAAGAGTTCACCACCAGGAAACAAGATCTTGTACATGATAGTTGTTGTGAACTGGCGTGTGGGTGAAATGTGATGGGCAGGGGAGGGATGGGGGTGAATTGTTTACCTATTTCTAGATATTTGATTGGTCGAAGTGTGTAAAAAAATGTTGGCGGGTAAATGAAGACTGAAAAAAAGAGTGCTAGTTGGTATGTTAACTTCTGGTGGGGATTTCAACAGACTGGGCGCTGTAGTGGGACACTTCCAAGTCCTCGTTATTCAGCGTGTCGAAAGTCGTATTAGTGTCAGTGTAGTGCCAAGTTTGTGAACGGCGTTTCGTGAACTGGCAGTTGCTGTGATTGGATTCTGTAAATTAAGAACTTTTCGTGATGTCTTCATTGAAAGTCGTTGCTCAGCCTCTTAATTGTGGACCAGGTGGGACAGGCAGGTAAGTCAGACTTTAGTATACAGTTGTCCAGACCCTAGGCCCTAGATAACCTTAGGACCTACCCTAGGCCCTAGGCAAGCGAGGGCCTAGGCCCTAGACAACCTACGGCCTATCAATTTTTTTTTTGTAAAGGGACACTTGTAAGAATGTTTGGTAAATTCAGAGAAAGCGGCCCGAGTCTATTTTCATGGCCACCATCTTGGTTGCCTCGACCCGCGCTTTTTTACGTGTTCACGGGTCGAGACAACCAAGATGGCGGCCATGGAAAAAATAAAATAATTCACATTTGCTAAAATTAGGAAGAAAACGTTAAAAATGTATGAAAAAAATGTGTTAAATCGATCCCTATGCCTAACCCGAACCCTAAATTACTAAATATTTCCCTATGCCTAACCGGAACCCTAAGTCACTAAATCTATGTATCCCTATGCCTAACCCGAACCCTAAACTATGTCACTAAATCTATCCCTATGCCTAACCCGAACCCTAAGTCACTAAATCTATCCTTATGCCTAACCCGAACCCTAAACTATGTCACTAAATCTATCCCTATGCCTAACCCGAACCCTAAGTCACTAAATCTATCCCTATGCCTAACCCGAACCCTAAATCACTAAATCTATCCATATGCCTAACCCGAACCCTAAATCAATAAATCTATCCCTATGCCTAACCCGAACCCTAAACTATGTCACTAAATCTATCCCTATGCCTAACAACGCTAGAAATTAACCAAAAAATGCCCAAATAATTATAACATAAAGAAATGATGAAAATCCAACTTACAGTTTCATGAAATACACTTTTACACACTTTATTTCAGGTTCCAACGCAAATATAGCCACAAAATGAATAAATCTTCCCACCCCACAGGCACCCCAAAGATATCAAAGATGGCGAAACCAAATAAAAATGATAATGAGCCAACCAATCAAAATTTTAAAATTATAATTAATCAACCAATAAAATTTCCGAAAAGGTAATTCATTTGACAAAAAAAATTACAAAAAAAATAACTGGAGGGAATCCAAAACAAAGTAGTTGTGGGCCGCTAAATCTGAAACAGCCAAGCCGACTGTTTTCATATCTAAGTTTCCGAGGTGATGGGAAAAAAATAAAATGCCATTTTAAATTAATGTACGTGGTATCTAAGTTATTTGTATACAAATGATCCATTTGTAACTGTTGTATGTAAGACTGCAATCAAGCAAGGACAAGATATGAAATAATGCATTTTCGAGGCTTCCCTTATGATATGGCGTTAAAATAAAAGTAAATTGTAAGCATTCAGATAGGACAGTTAAAGACAAGAACATCAAGTCAAGGTTATGCCCTTTCCATTTCCAGGCGATGGGTAGTGTTTGTATTGTTGTCCATTTCCAGGCGATGGGCAGTGTTTGTAATGTTGTCCATTTCCAGGCGATGGGTAGTGTTTGTATTGTTGTCCATTTCCAGGCGATGGGCAGTGTTTTTATTGTTGTCCATTTCCAGGCGATGGGTAGTGTTTGTATTGTTGTCCATTTCCAGGCGATGGGCAGTGTTTGTATTGTTGTCCATTTCCAGGCGATGGGCAGTGTTTGTGTTGTTGTCTTCGTTTGTTTGGAGCGTTTGATTTTCTTTGTGCTTTTGTTTGTGATGTTTGTTTTTTTTTGTTTTTTTTTAATGTTTCCTTTTACACGTTTGGCTTCATTGTGCATTACGGGATCGGCGAACTTGTTTAGCCATTACCTTGAAATGTATAATTTACGCCGCCATAACACCCCTCCTCCCCCCCTCCCTCCGCCCAACTCCGATTCGAGAAGAAGAAAATTATAGACTTTTAAAATTTCAAAAATGGTTTAGTGAATCTATTTATATGGAGAACAAAATTAGAAGTATTAAAGTAGAAGCATAAGTTCGATAAAATGAATGTTGTGGTGGTTAAGTCGTTGATCTCTATCCTTTGCCTTTCTGTTCACTTGAGTGAGAAATACAAGTGCCGGATGTCACCCGTCACCAGAGCAGGGTACCACCAGAGCAGGGTGTCAACACAGTAGGGTACCACCAGAGCAGGGTGTGAACACAGTAGGGTACCCTCAGAGCAGGGTGTCACCAGAGTTGCGTACCACCCGAGCAGGTTGTCACCAGAGTAGGGTAACACCAGAGCAGCGTGTCACCCGTCACTAAAGCAGGGTGCCACCAGAGCAGGGTGTCACCAGAGTAGGGTACCACCAGAGCAAGCTGACTTGGAGGAGGTTGATGGAGAAGTGTGGTTGGGGTGGCACCATGAGATAACCGCAATTGGTGGAATCAAGTCTAAGTGACGCAACTGGGCATAAGATAAACACGTGGCCAGACATCTAAACCACAAGTTATTTGGGTTAATTCGCCTATTACACTGTTCAGATCCAGTTTTATCCACACAAACAAAAATATTTCTTAAGAAAAAAAAAAAAAAAACACTCTTCAATATTATTAAACACGTGGCCAGACATCTAAACCACAAGTTATTTGGGTTAATTCGCCTATTACACTGTTCAGATCCAGTTTTGTCCACACAAACAAAAATATTTCTTAAGAAAAAAAAAAAAAAAACACTCTTCAATATTATTTTGTTTTTGTCGGTTAACCCTCATTACCGCCAAAGATTTCCATTTTTACCCCATTTGGAGTAATTTACCCCCAGTTTGCCAACAACTGATGTATAAGGCTTTAAGAGAGCATGAAAAATAGCTAGCCAACCTGGCTAAAGATGTATAAAGATAAATTAATGTTTTTCGAGTTTCCCCCAAGTATAATCAATGGTATTAGCGTAATCCAGTTAAGCATCACACATTATTTCAGTGGAGCTCTAAGAAACATTTGCATGGAGGCTGTTGCCATTGTTATGCTGCAACGGTTATGTTGGAATGGTCATGTTGCAAGGATTATGTTGCAATGAATATGTCGCATTCTTATGGTTGCAATGATTATGTTGCAAAAGTTATGAGTTCAAGAGTTTTTACTGAATCCATCTTCATTTTTCGAGTTCCGGTTTTTGATTCAACATCTCAAATGAAAACAAAATGTTTTAGAAAATAGATTATGGTGCAAACTGACAGACAGACGAATCAAACCAATCCCATGGATTTGCGAATAGAATGAACGTCATTTTAAAAAAAAAATCTATTTTTAGTGTTTTAAGATCTTTTTTAACCCCCAAGAAGTGTTTGTGAGCGATTTCTTAGCCGGAGTTTCATAAAACATTGTGATAGTGATATGTCTCGTGTTCTGAAGTCAAATTGATATGTTCCCTTGTGGTGTTGAGATGGGAAGGTGTGGATCACACAATCTACCATTTAGAAGCAGCAGCAAATTATTATATATATTTTTTTGGAATCTACGCTGCAGTGCAAGGTATTGTCATGCTTACTTTGCTTTGCGTAAATGGTAATACATGCACAGTCAACAACTGTGTGAGCCGAAAAGTATGGTCGTGGCCTACTGTGCTTTGCGTAAATGGTAACACATGCACAGTCAACAACTGTGTGAGCCGAAAATGAATGGTCGTGGCCTACTTTGCTTTGCGTAAATGGTAACACATGCACAGTCAACAACAGTGTGAGCCAAAAATGAATGGTCGTGGCCTACTTTGCTTTGCGTAAATGGTAATAGATGCACAGCAAACAACTGTGTTGACCGAAAAGTATGGTCGTGGCCTACTGATCAAGGAAATAATCACACTTAACGACTTCTGTTAGTGCTGTTGACTGTAATCCCACCCTCTGCTGAATTAATTACTCCAACTGAATATGGGTAAACGCATTTGGGATTTTATTTTTTTACGTAGGCTTTGCGATGACGTATGTGTGTGCAAGTGTATGTTTTTGTGCATACAAGTATCTGTTACTATTTGATGCGTTTGTTCATGCTGTGTTACCTCATGAAATGTGATGATGATGGTGATGGTGATGGTGATGGTGATGGTGATGATGATGGTGATGGTGATGGTGATGGTGATGGTGAGACGTTCGTTTGTTTCGGTGGTGAACATTTCAGCGGTTTTTTTTTCTTTATGGGCCAAACTCCTGATTGAATCAACTGATCACATAAGGAAACAAGTGAAAAATTTGAGTTTTTGTCTATGTCAGCACCATGGGCAAATCAATCAACTGATCACATAAGGAAACAAGTGAAAAATTTGAGTTTTTGTCTGTGTCAACACCATGGGCAATCAATCAACTGATCACTTAAGGAAACAAGTGAAAAATTTGAGTTTTTGTCTATGTCAGCACCATGGGCAAATCAATCAACTGATCACATAAGGAAACAAGTGAAAAATTTGAGTTTTTGTCTATGTCAGCACCATGGGCAAATCAATCAACTGATCACGTGAGGAGTTCATTGAAAACTTGATGAACGGCAAACACGATTCTATCAAAGTCTGTATTTTTCCGAGTGAACATTATATGCAATGGTATCTTAGAAATTAAATGAATCTGTTTATGATTAATGTGTCAAACCAAACGCCTGTTCAATGGGTTTTCTGTGTGTCTGTGGTCGAGTTAAACCTTAGAATTAAAGTAAAGATGCGTCAAGAAGGGAGACAAATAAGCACAAATGATCGGTGGATCGGATCATCCAGGATATTGGATGGAAACCCCGAAATAGGGCAGGTTATGCGTTTACTTTTAAATATATTCATTCATGACATGGTGTGTATCTGTTCCGTGACTGAAGAAGAAAAAAAATGATCTTTTCTTCAGACCGGTGTTAGCCTGGCGTGTCGGAGATGGTTACAATAGACGTGGCCTTGACCGAAATCGATTCTGACAGCCACCCCAGAAGAGGCGGTGCGCAGGTGTTGTTTAAAAAAAAAAAAATTAAAAATTGCTAGTAATAATTTTGACATTTGGTTGATGTAATGATCTGCTGAAATGAAAGTGATCACGTGACACTCAAATTTCAATCTCCGTTTTAGTGCGCTGGTGAATACTCTTTGCGTGCCAGTTAAAATGTGTGTGTGTATATATATATATATATATATATATATATATATATATATATAAATATATTAAGCATATCTAAATTAAATTTTTTGTAATTTAAAATTTTAAAGCGCGAGCTACCCTTCGCTTTAATCTGTCGCACAATGTTTTTTGACACAGGTCCAGATTTATCCTCTGGTAACGCTCGTAAGCATTCCCGTAACCTCAAGCCAGTATGTCGCGGGGGAGTCCATGCGGTGCCATATCATACTTTTACCAAATGCCACTCGCAGAGATTGTGATCAGCGTGCTACCTGAGCGTATTGTTTACGGTTCGGTAGCCTGCCTGGGACAGCGTTGTTTGTTTGTTGGTGCTGAGGTTGATACCACCGTTTGATTGGTCAGGAAATACAGTCGCGAACATGACACGAGACTTGACTGTGATTCGGATCAGACTGTCTCATCTCGTGTGAGTTCGTGACCTCCATCCGGGTGGTCCGCTGGTCGTTGTCATTGCCCAGCATGATTGCTAAAAGGTGATGGCAACAGTTTCCTGTCAGAAACGCCATCCAGTTTGGTTGTGTCCCTTCCGGCAAAAAAAAATACATGTATACAGAAAACAAACCAGTTCATAAAATATTATTAAGGCTCAACACAGTAGAAAACCAGAGCAAATACTACATTATTTATTTATTTATATTTTTATTTAGCATTCTTATGATTGATATTTCTCATCACTCTCTTATTCAACAATTAAATTCACAACACGAATCAAGACTGTACATTAGCCACGCCCCTGAGTTGCCTCTGCCTCCTCCAATCACCATGCATTCTGTCCTCTTCATTTCTCCGCAACCCCCACTTCTTTTTCCAAAATTTCTTAATCGCCCCCTCCCCTTCCCCTGCTCTCATGGAAAGAAACAGCCTGGTAACAATTGTTTCAATACTCTACTCATGCACTGGCTTCCGAGTGGAGCTTCCACACCCCCCCCCCACACACACACCATAGAAATCAACGCCACCCTTGCCTGGCCATACAACCCCTCTACAACTTTGACTGTCCATTCAACCCTACGCCACGATTTCCTCGCAATACAACCCTTCTCTCCACCCTTCTCTTGCCACACAAGCCCTCTCTCCACCCTTCCCTTGCCACACAACCCTGCTCTCCAACCTCCCCTAACCACACAACCCCTCTCTCCACCCTCCCCTGCCACACAACCCCTCTCTCCACCCTTCCCATAGCCACACAACCCCTCTCTCCACCCTCCCCTACCCACACAACCCCTCTCTCCACCCTCCCCTAGCCACGCAACCCCTCTCTCCACCCTTCCCCTGCCACACAACCCCTCTCTCCACCCTTCCCTAGCCACACAACCCCTCTCTCCACCCTTCCCTAGCCACACAACCCCTCTCTCCACCCTTCCCTAGCCACACAACCCCTCTCTCAACCCTTCCCTAGCCACACAACCCCTCTCTCCACCCTTCCCTAACCTCACAAACCCTCGGCAGTTGCTCGTCTAATGTTTCAAGGGAATTTCCCCAGAGCGTGAGTCCGCGCGCGTTTCTTCACGAAACAATAACATCACTTAGGAACGCGATCGTGCGTGCATGCATTGGTTGAGTCAGGGGCGGACCTGGTCAACAAAATCTGGGCGTTGCTCAAATAGAAATTTAATAAGTTCAAAGTGTCATAATTTTTTTTCCGAATTTTTTTTTTTTTTAATTAGCATTCATTTTTATTTTTCTGGAAAGCAAACAAAAAATAATGTGCCCTGCTGGGTTCCATGTTCTATGATTGACACGTATAAATACTCGATAAATATATTTTTTTGTGAATTTAGAAAAAAAAAAAGTATTAACTACTTTTCACTCTGTTTGATTTATCATGGAATATTCTCAAGTGAAATATTATGTTTATTGTCAACCGACGTTTGTCTTTTTTTTCCCTTTTTATCCACGGCTATGCTGCTGCTACTTTTAAATGATTTAAGGACCACTGAGATACTACTGATGCTACTGAGATATTTGAGATGAGATACAACTGTAAGAGTTGCTTTTCATGAGGCATGACGTCGCCATTGCTCTGTGAACTTAGAAGTTGTGGCCTTTCTTCCAGAAACGTGGGAGGGTGGGCGGCATGCATCCGGTCCTTTAAGACTTTGTCTGCGGCTGATCGTGACGTCACTGAAACTCGACATTCTTTACTTCCGTCGTCCTTGTTTTGATTGACATATTGACATATATTTTTTTAAAATATTGGTGTGAAATTGTTGCACGCTTTTGCAACATATTCTCACCATGACCGTATGCTGTGGTCAGGGAGTGTAATTCACCTATCATGGCCAGCATTTGTTTACACAAAGCATTTGCTTTTCAGCAGAGAGAGAGAGAGAGAGAGAGAGATTATATTTAGATTGAACAACACGTCCTTTGTTTAGACTTAGAGAATGATATTTAGAGTGAACAACATGACCTTTGTTTAGACTTAGAGAATGATATTTAGAGTGAACAACATGACCTTTGTTTAGACTTAGAGAATGATATTTAGAGTGAACAACATGACCTTTGTTTAGACTTAGAGAATGATATTTAGAGTGAACAACATGACCTTTGTTTAGACTTAGAGAATGATATTTAGAGTGAACAACATGACCTTTGTTTAGACTTAGAGAATGATATTTAGAGTGAACAACATGACCTTTGTTTAGACTTAGAGAATGATATTTAGAGTGAACAACATGACCTTTGTTTAGACTTAGAGAATGATATTTAGAGTGAACAACATGACCTTTGTTTAGACTTAGAGAATGATATTTAGAGTGAACAACATGACCTTTGTTTAGACTTAGAGAATGGTATTTAGAGTGAACAACATGACCTTTGTTTAGACTTAGAGAATGATATTTAGAGTGAACAACATGACCTTTGTTTAGACTTAGAGAATGGTATTTAGAGTGAACAACATGACCTTTGTTTAGACTTAGAGAATGATATTTAGAGTGAACAACATGACCTTTGTTTAGACTTAGAGAATGATATTTAGAGTGAACAACATGACCTTTGTTTGGACGCAAAGCCTAATATTCTAATCCCGCAACAAAAGACATGGGCGCGTCGTTTACATTTAGAAGAGAAAAAAAAACCCGATGTATCAATGCATCAAGGCGATCCAGCGAGGTCCGTGTGATGTTTAACACAGTTAACCAAACATCATCTTCCAGCTGAACGAAAACAGCGTAACATGATGATCTTTCCAAGTACACATCAGAGACAACAAGACACATCCGCTGCCGTGTAGCCCTGTTGATTTGATAAGCCACTGGGCTCACATTGCATTGTCAGAACTGACTTGTTTTGTTTGTTTGTTGTTTTGTTGTTGTTTTTTTTTGGGGTGGGAACAAAAATAAATACGTCTGACTCGCAATGGCGCTAAATAATTCAGTGAAACTTGTCAGTAGAAATGTTACACTTAGATTTTTTTTATCTCATTCATCAGCGCGCCCGTGCCGTGGAAATGCTAGGTTCAAACAAGGGGATCATTTATTCGACAGGCCATGTAACTTATCTGGATTATATGACACGTCGTGTTCTTTTATTTCAAAAGCACACACTCCAAACAAAAAAATATAAAAAAATGATTTTTTTTCTTTTCTTTTATATTTAAAGCTCACATTTGAATTCTATTTTTTAGTATCAAATTATTGGGATACACCTATGGACGTTTGACACCAGCGTAGAGAATATTTTATTTTTCCATGGACCGAGACACAAATCTTTACTCTTTGAAAATATCTACGTTCCGTATTCTAGTGTAGGAAACAATCTGCCATTTTCTTGTTAAATACGTGAATACAGATTATTTTTTCTCTTTTTTTTTATGGTGAAAGTCTTAATTTAAGCATCAAAGCATAAAATCATTTAGGCGTGAAGGAAAGTAGGGTGTACGGGCAAATAAAATGTCCAATAAAGGTGCTCAATGGGATCCTTAAGGACATCGTGAGTGCGTTATTTGCTTGTGTTTTACGGGAAATAGCCTCAATTAAAATAGGAATGAATAAACATACGGTTTAATAGGGGGTTGGAGGGTGGGGCATTAGAGTAGTGATAAAGTCAGGCGTACGGGGAGGGTGGGAAGGCACTAATAGGGATTTTATAAAGCACGTTACTTAAATGAATGTTTTGTTGAGTAACTTAAGGAGATGGGAACTTCACGCTTTGCGGCCGTCATTTTTGGTGGCGGGGTTAAACTAGCAGCCTATACCTCTTGTACGACACTTTACGGGAAATCAGAAATTGACTTTGTTTTGTTTTATTATTCAAATTAAGGTCAAACAATAAACTTGTATCAATCATATTATGAAAATGTATATTGTGTATAACACACTCTTAATCGTCGTAGCTCTAAAGTTACTGTTGGTGTAAAACCCGCTGTGCTATCTCCTCCCCGTTTGAGTACCTTTGTGACACCGATGCCGGCGCTCAGTCTCTCTATGTGGCACCTGCGGTGGAAGCCTCTCTCTGTGGCCCTTACGATGGAAGCCTCTATGTGGCGCCAACGCGGATAGCCTCTCTACGTGGCACCTGCGGTGGAAGCCTCTCTCTGTGGCCCTTACGATGGAAGCCTCTATGTGGCGCCAACGCGGATAGCCTCTCTACGTGGCACCTGCGGTGGAAGCCTCTCTCTGTGGCCCTTACGATGGAAGCCTCTATGTGGCGCCAACGCGGATAGTCTCTCTACGTGGCACTTACGGTGGAAGCCTCTCTATGTGGAGTTGACGCTCATAGTCACTTTACGTTGCACTTACAGAAGAAGCCTCTCTACGTGTCGCCGACGCTGGAAGCCTCGCACGTTTCCGCTGGATCAGATCATCACATTTTAGCAATCAGAGGGCCACCACCCACATTATAATCGCGAGTGATCAAAGGGAGAGCGATGTCGGCCTAGAGCGATGTCGGCCTAGTGAGCGGCCCATGATTAATTCCGAGCAACGATTTGCTTTACCGGCAGTGACCTTTAAGTGACAAATGACGGCGCCTGGTAGAAGATGGCGGACTTTGGTTTGACGTGGGGGAATACAGACACAATCCTGGCACTGGCACAGTGACCAAGGCACTTTGAAAGGCAGAGTTGTTAAGTCACTTTGCAGGCAGGGTTGTTAAGTAACTTTGCGGGCAGGGTTGTTAAATCACTTTGTGGGGCGGGTTGTTAGGTCACTTTGCGGGCAGGGTTGTTAAGTCACTTTGCGGGCAGGGTTGTTAAGTCACTTTGCGGGCTAAGTAACGTTGCGGGCAGGGTTGTTAAATCACTTTGTGGGGAGGGTTGTTAAGTCACTTTGCGGGCAGGGTTGTTAAGTCACTTTGCGGGCAGGGTTGTTAAGTCACTTTGCGGGCAGGGTTGTAAGTCACTTTGCGGGCAGGGTTGTTAAGTCACTTTGCGGGCAGGGTTGTTAAGTCACTTTGCGGGCAGGGTTGTAAGTCTTTTTGCGGGCAGGGTTGTTAAGTCACTTTGCGGGCAGGGTTTTCAAGTCACTTTGCTGGCAGGGTTGTTAGTCACTTTGCAGGCCGGGTTGTCAAGTCACTTTGCTGGCAGGGTTGTTAGTCACTTTGCGGGCAGGGTTGTTAAGTCACTTTGCGGACAGGGTTGTAAGTTACTTTGCGGGCAGGGTTGTTAAGACGTTTTACGGATAGGGCTGTTACGTCACTTTGCAGGTAGGGTCTTATAAGGAGGGGGGGGGATCTCAGGGGTGTGGG
This sequence comes from Lymnaea stagnalis, assembly GCA_964033795.1. Taxonomy (NCBI): domain Eukaryota; kingdom Metazoa; phylum Mollusca; class Gastropoda; family Lymnaeidae; genus Lymnaea; species Lymnaea stagnalis. The sequence goes on along the minus strand of CAXITT010000414.1, from coordinate 607,901 downwards.
TGTATGAAAGTTGAGGCGCAGTTACGTTTGTCAGTGGTGGGAGTAAGTCAGACAGCGCCTAACGCTTTTGATGTCTGAATCCAGAGCACTAAAAATAATGCATCGGTCATACGCGAGGTCAGTTCAGAACAATGCCCCCCTTTTTTTTTGTCACACTAAAAGGTTGTTGGTGTGTGTTTGCTCAAGTTGAACTAATACGATAGATCAGTGGTTCCCAAACTTTTATGTTTGGCGGGCCGGTGAACAAGTTTCGAAATTTTACCAGGGACCGGTGCACGATTTATTTTTATACTTTTATTTCTATTTGACAATACAAATTTATGTTATGGGGACCGGCAGCGTTAGGCATGCGGATCGGTGAAGGTCCACGGACCGCCATTTGGGGACCACTGCGATAGACCACCTCGACTATTTTTTTTTACTACAATACGAATCGGATGGAATGTTTAGACTTTGGAATATCAAAACTTAACAGTAATGTCCAATCCGAATGGAAATGTATAAAGGTATTAAATATATTATTACGAATTTATTTTTTTAAAGGGGTGGGGGTGTGGACGGAGATAATAAATTCAGTTATCTTCAGAATTCATGAAATGTTTTTTTTTTCATTAATCTCTAAATAAGTAAAAGTTATTAATGTGTTTAAAACACAGCCATCGCTTAAATGTCATGCATAATCTTGTATTATGAAACACCCTGTAATCTCAGCCAGAGATTCAAGCCAGCGTGTTTGTTTCTTTGTTGTTGTTTGTGATTTGTTTTAATCATCACTTGCTTAAATCCCCAGTCGGGGTTTTTGTAATAGCACGCAAATAGAGCATCCCTGTCATGCGACGATAGATTCTTATGTTTGCCATTACATTACGAACTTCGTCAGCGAAATCAGGGTTTTCTTTCGTTGTCTGCGCCAGTGCAAAACACGTGACCTCCATGCTCTGTGTTTTTTAATTAATTTTTTAAATATATTTTTGTTTCTTTAATGTAATGAAATTCTCAAATGAAACCCACATCCGTGATAGCATGTAAACCTAAAGGTCATCTTTATTCTAATCCCAACTTGGTCAAGACTTCAATTCCCGCCCATGTCGTGCAATTCACCAGACGATCGTGTAGAGTGTCATTTGATCCACTGTCTGCGCTTAACAAATGCCCTTTTGTTCACACGTACACTTTGCTAATTAGTTTGCTTCTTTAGAAATCACAACTTTTTTAAAAACATTTTTTAAAAGGCACAATTTTAAACTTATAGGCTTTCAACATCATCATTTTTGAGGCCTACAATTTTTCGATTGCTGTTATTATTATTTTTTTAATTAAAAAAAAAAAATGTTTTTCGTGTCCTTATTTAAATTTAATATGTTCCTATTCATTTCTTGTTTAAATTAAAGATTGAACCAGCCAATGTATTCCGTCTTTGATTACCCAGGCATTTCTATTATTAGCAACATATCTCTGTGGCAGTAGGCGGGGAAAATGTGTTTTGCTGCTGCTAACTGTTCCCACTGTTGTCACGTGAAACCACTGGGTATGTCTGTTCCATTTCTTGTCACGTCCAGCCTCTTGGTATATCCTTTCTTCTCAGAGCAACAATCGTTTCCCATTTTGCATGCGCCATTAATGGAAGACCTTTGACCTCTATTGTTCTGAAATACACGCCCTGCCTACGTAAGCTGCTTATAGTTCGCATGATTTCCTGTAGCCTTTTCTTTTTATGCATAATTAAGTCCCTCTTTTTACGACCTAGACCTGTTGAAAGGGGTTTAATTGGTAGAGAATATCTCTACGTGTTTTAAACGACTTGTAAAGATAAACCAAATTTTTTTTTTTTTTTTTTTTTTAAAAGTAATCCCGGGATAGCCCGTGTCCCATGTTTGTCATAAAGTTAACTTGAAACAAAATACGGCAATTTTTATTTTATCGTTTATGCCATGCATTCTGTAAAACTCAAACTTTTTTTCATGATGAACTTGTTTCTTGATTCCTATTTTGTATTAGCCGCTGTACANGTTTAATTTGTATATATTTTTTTTTCTTTTTTTTTATGCTTTTTAAATATAAACCAAATTTTTTTTTTTTTTTTTTTTTTTAAAAGTAATCACGAGATAGCCCGTGACCCAGTCTTGTCATAAAGTTAACTTGAATCAAAATACGGCAATTTTTATGTTATCGTTTAAGCCATGCATTCTGTAAAACTCAAACTTTTTTTCATGATGAACTTGTTTCTTGATTCCTATTTTGTATTAGCCGCTGTACAACATAGCTTATCCTAAATTATTTCTTGATTCTATTTTGTATTGGCCGCTGTACAATATAGCTTATCCTAAATTATTTCTTGATCCTATTTTGTATTGGCCGCTGTACAATATAGCTTATCCTAAATCATTTCTTGATTCTATTTTGTATTGACGCTGTACAACATAGCTTATCCTAAATTATTTCTTGATTCCTATCTTGTATTGGTCGCCTCACTAAATGGCTTATTATAACTCCTCCAAATATTATAATAACATAAGTTGGCTACATACAGAATGCGCATAGGCCAAAAGATATGATGTGAATTCAACAGAGGCTGGTTAAAGCTAAAAAAAAAAAAAGTAATTTTTTTTTTTTAAATTTTTCTACAAATATTAAAATAACATAAGTTGGCTACAAACAGAATGCGCATAGGACAAAAGATATGATGTGAATTAAACAGAGGCTGGTTAAAGCTAAAAAAAAAAAAAGTAATTTTTTTTTTTTCAAGTTTGTCCATCCCAACAGACAATACCAAACCTGAAGCACAAGAACAAAAAAAATATGACAAATATTTTATAAAAATATTAACTTCATTAACCTAATCGCATTAATTATTTATATTTAAACAAATAAATTATGGATAGATTTCACTAACAGGGTGCACACTGAGACAATATATACATCTGCATGACACCGTGCTAAGTTTAAACACTACACTGTGAAATCCTTAAAACTTACGCTGTGCTAGGCTTAACAATAACCCTTACTACCTGCTAAGCTTAACAAGCTTAACAACCTGACACCGGGTTAACCCTAACCCTAGCCTATGCTAGACTTGACCTTAACCTGACACTGATACAGTTGTTACTTTGCTTTAACCCTGACAATGTGCTAACAATAACGCTAACACTGTGCTTACAGTTACACTTCCACAGTTTTTACAATAACCCTGAAACTGTTCTCACACTAACCCCGACACCTAGCAAGAAACACATTGACGTTGTGAACATACAACTCAAGAACACTCACTCCCTCCCACTACAGCCTTATTCAAGCAAACGCCTTTTTTTTGTTTTGTTGTTTTACTGAGATAATGTTTTATTTCGTATTGTGAGGGATGAAAATAAAATAACTTTAAAAACAAATAGAAAAGAAAGATGCTTTTCAAATAATGCCTCTTTAGATGAAAACATAGGGGTGATTTCGGAATTAATTGGAAATAGCCAGGGGACGTAAGGCAGGAATTGAGTGATTTGATGCGTGAGTGGCTTTCCTTGTCTTGACAAAATGGCAGGACATTCGCTGGGCTTGCGTGGCATATTCTTTACGCAATTAGGGAAAGAAAAAAAAATTGAATTTCGGGTGGAAAACCAAAATGGGCTTGAAATTGTAAATTGATATTTTAACCCAAAAAAAATGTGAGTGGCCATTTGATCTAGGTGAATCTGAAACATAAGATCGCGTTAAAACTCAGCTTTGTTGTCCCTTAGAAAGTCAGCTTTTTTGTTCCATCAAATGTCAGCCTTGTTGTCCCGTAGAAGGTCAGTTTTTTCATCAAATGTCAGCTTTGTTGTCCCGTAGAAAGTCAGTTTTTTCATCAAATGTCAGCTTTGTTGTCCCGTAGAAAGTCAGTTTTTTCATCAAATGTCAGCTTTGTTGTCCCGTAGAAAGTCAGCTTTTTCCGTCAAATGTCAGCTTTGTTGTCCCGTAGAAAGTCAGCTTTTTCCGTCAAATGTCAGCTTTTTGTCCCGCCGAACGTCAGCTTTGTTGTCACGTCTAATGTCAGCTTTGTTTCCCAATCGAAAGTCAGCTTCGTTGTCACGCCAAATGGCACCTGTGTTGTCACGCCGAATGGCACCTGTGTTGTCACGCCGAATGGCACCTGTGTTGTCACGCCGAATGGCACCTGTGTTGTCACGCCGAATGGCACCTGTGTTGTCACGCCGAATGGCACCTGTGTTACACCGATGACAGTCGAATTTTTTGTTTTGTTATACCGGCCAATTACAGCTTTTTTCTCTGTACAACTCAGTGTCGTTTAAAGACGTTAATTTTGAGCCAGTTTAATGAACAAATACACGCCTGTGGCATATATGAGAATCTAGTCCCACGCCTCAGTACTACAGTCATTCCTGATAATCTAGTCACACACCTCAATACTACATTCATTCATGATAATCTAGTCCCACGTCTCAGTACTACATTCATTCATGATAATCTATTATAGCCCCTCGCCTCAGTACTACATTCTGTTACGATAATCAAGTCTCACGCCTTAGTACTACATTCATTCCTGATAATATGTTACAAAAGATATTTTTCCCAAAGCTTAAGTAAGTTATCGATTACTGTTCTCTGAATTGGCTTCAGATTATCCAAAGAGAAAATCTCAATGACCATCTCTCTGTTGAGTAGACGGGCAAATAAAGAGCCTCTTGGAGATTCTGTGGAAATTTCCGATTGTGTTGTATCCAAAGGAATATCGTGTTGTCAAAGTCTCTTTGATCTTATTCCCCATGAATTATTCAAGGTGTTCAACTTTAAACATTGCATGGTCGACGGATGTTGTTGCTTTTTGTTTTTTGTATGCTCTCTGTACATTAATGTTCAATGCGCCATGGGGGATTTAGCTCCATATGAACTTTTCTTTTTCTAAAGTGGTTGTTTTGTTTCATTTGCAAAGGATTATCCCGACCCAGGGCGCCACATAGTATGGATGAAATGGATGGTGCTGGTGAAATGGGTGGCAATAAGGGACTCCACCCCCCCCCCAATCCCGTAATCTAAATAAATGTGAAATAAAATACGTCTTGTTTGACACCATCCGCTCCCCCTAAGAATCCCATGAGTTATTTGAAGAAAATATACTTAACATCTTTTTGTGTATTGGTCTAAGAAAAAAATTTCTAGCCCGTCATTGTGAATCTACATACTGTGTGTTCAAATGTTTTTATGAATCTGCACATTTTTGTGTTAAACCAGTCACTGTGGATCTATGATATGTGTTCAGTCAGTCATTATGGATCTACACATTATGTCCTCAACCAGTCACTATGGATCTACACATTATTTACTTACTCATTCATTATGGAGCTACACATTATTTACTCACTCATTCACTATGGATCTACACATTATTTACTCACTCATTCACTATGGAGCTACACATTATTTACTCACTCATTCATTTTGGATCTACATGTTATGTACTCAGCAAAATGTACAAAATGTCTTGATGTTCAGTTTCTATTTTTAACTTCTGTGTTTGCGCCAATGTTTACGTACAAATGTGTGCCTTGATATGGCATTAGCCAACCTGCTCTTGTGCCAATTTTTACGTACAAATGTGTGCCTTGGTATGGCATTAGCCAACCTGCTTTTGTGCCAATATTTACGTACAAATGTGTGCCTTGGTATGGCATTAGCCAACCTGCTCTTGTGCCAATGTTTACGTACAAATGTGTGCCTTGGTATGGCATTAGCCCACCTGCTCTTGTGCCAGTGTTTACGTACAAATGTGTGCCTTGGTATGGCATTAGCCCACATGCGATTCTCAATCAGATGCATGCTGCTCATTCATTGAGATATGCCTTTCTTTTCTGATTCCATATCAAGTTTCTCAGCTCTTTCCAGAGCCAAGTATTTGATAGACGGCATTGGTGGGGGTTTTTTTTGTACTTTAATATGTGAGTTATAATGATATTTAAAATAATATCTAAAAATTACGACGAATTACATTTGCTTTTTTAATTACATTTGCTTGTTTAATTACATTTGCTTGTTTAATTACATTTGCTTGTTTAATTACATTTGCTTGTTTAATTACATTTGCTTGTTTAATTACATTTGCTTGTTTAATTACATTTGCTTGTTTAATTACATTTTGTTGGCTTCGTACTGTTGGTAAAGTGTTTCCTAATTGCCCGGAATAAATTTTCTTGCGAGTTAACACATTTTGCACCAACGAGATGAGCCCTGCACTTGGACGCAGTGATACCCATGAAGGAGAGCGTTGACTTTCAGGTGTTGTTGAAGCTACAGGACCCAACATTTAACATTTTTCAAGAAGTCAATGTTTTTTTTATAACTTATCTGCTCTTAGTGATGCTTAAAACTTGGTTGATTCCACATCTGGGAAATCCTTCTCTTTGAGATTGTTGTAAGTCTGAAAGTCTCTATATTCCGGCTGCAGCTAAGTGAAGCCATTTCAATAGCATTTCAAAATGGTATGGTAAGTAGAAGACTTATCAACAGTCAATGAACAAGTCATGGTGAGTCGAGGCCTTATCAATACCATATGATTATATCATGGTGAGTCGAGGCCTTATCAATACCATATGATTATATCATGGTGAGTCAAGGCCTTATCAATACCATATGATTATATCATGGTGAGTCGAGGCCTTATCAATACCATATGATTATATCATGGTGAGTCGAGGCCTTATGAATACCATATGATTATATCATGGTGAGTCGAGGCCTTATGAATACCATATGAATATATCATGGTGAGTCGAGGCCTTATCAATACCATATGATTATATCATGGTGAGTCGAGGCATTATCAATACCATATGATTATATCATGGTGAGTCGAGGCCTTATCAATACCATATGATTATATCATGGTGAGTCAAGGCCTTATCAATATCATAGGAAATTATCATTGCCAGAAGAACAAATATGGTTCAGAATCAATGGTTCATTGTTGTTGTTGTTTTTTTTTAAATTACATATGCAGTAAAAAAATATTTAAAAATGCCGCTTTAGCGACTTCTCAAATGGATGACGACTTCTCAAATGGATGACGACTTCTCAAATGGATGACGACTTCTCAAATGGATGATGACTTCTCAAATAAATGACGACCTCTCAAATGGATGACGACGACTTGGCAGAAGTGCTTTATTCCCGGTACCTAGTCGTCAGTATTGCACTTTGGTAACCGTTTCAATCAAAATGAGATCCAAATATTGCCGTGCTTTGTCTGAAAATGTCGTCTGGGATAACATCCTTTGAAAAAAAAACCAGCCACACACTCCAGTGATGTTACGTACACAGCCTTGGCTTTTGCTGTCAATGAAATACTTGAGATGGCCAGGCATTGTCGGAAGTCCGCTGCCCGTCTTCAATGTATCCATTTATTATTGGTGGACATTTATTGCTATTTCAAACGTTTCAATCGACATTTTCAAAAGAATTTAAACTACAGAACATTTTTGCAGGCAACAACTCGAGCCAAGATGGCCGTCAATTCCGACATAAAGATTTACATGGCAGGCATGTAATGAGGAGCTGAAAAATCACTGGACGTGGTTGCTGAGCCACATTTTCAGAGAATTGAGGATCTGTTTTAATATACATCATTAAATATGTGATAAAAAAGTAGACAACTTTTTTTTTTTTTTTTGTGTGTTTACTTTCCCTTGATACTATTATTACAGCGGGCCGCATTAAAAACATTTCAGCGGGCCACATGTTGCCTACCCCTGTGATGAAGTGACGTCCTCTTATACGACCCAGGACCGCTGTGTTCACCGGACGTCCTCTTATACGACCCAGGACACTGTGTTGAAGTGACGTCCCCTTACACGACCCAGGACCACTGTGTTGAAGTGGTGTCCTTTTACGTAACCCAGGACCACTGTGTTGAAGTGAGTCCCCTTACACGACCCAGGACCACTGTGTTGAAGTGACGTCCTTTTACGTGACCCAGGACCACTGTGTTGAAGTGACGTCCCCTTACACGACCCAGGACCGCGTTGATGAAGTGACGTCCCCTTACACGACCCAGGACCGCTGTGTTGAAATGGCGTCCTTTTACGTGACCCAGGACCACTGTGTTGAAGTGACGTCCCCTTACACGACCCAGGACCTTTGTGTTGAAGTGACGTCCCCTTACACGACTCAGGACCGCTGTATTGAAGTGGCGTCCTTCTACGTGACCCAGGGCCGCTTGCGAACGAAGAACAGGTCTGTGATCTGGGTGTCCGTTATGCCTCTGTTATTTTTCCAATGGCATTAGGGCCAGCTTAGAGGGCTCAGCGTGTCCAGTCACCGTGGCATGCGGCTGCGGAAATGACGCCGCGTTGGGTTTTAATTTCGCCGCTGTCTGGTAGTCTCCCCCTGCGAGCTGCCCTACAGTTTGTTTGATTAATTACCACGGCCGCGTTGTTTGCTTTCCATCTCCAGATATTTTGAGAGGGGTTTTTTTTAAAACTCTTTGCCCGCGACAAGTGATCACAATTTTTTGGTGCTGTTTGAAGAATCGTTGGTCAAAATGTGTCTCATCTTTAGGATTTCTGAGACCATTGTTCATCAACATTAACAAAATCTTAATACACTCTTCATTTAATAAAATGCCCGATCAAATTGTATCTTTCTAAAACATTCTGTCACATGAAGTTAATGCTTTTATTTACCATAATTATATAAGTTTAAAAAAAAATTAAAATTTCACTATAGCAACTAATAGTAGCCTGTGTATTAAACTGAAGAATTACATAAACAATAGCACTGAGGCACATGTCAAACGTGGGGATAATTACCTAGGAGATAAATAATGTCAGAGGCCATACTGTCACAGTTCATAGTGTCACGGGTCATAGTGTCATTGTTCACACCGTCACTGGCCATGGAGTCAGCGATTACAGTCACATGCCATAGTGCCACATGCAATAGTGTTACTGTCCACAGTGTTACTGGGTATAGTGTCTCAGGCCAATGTGTCTCAGGCATAGTGGCACGTGCCATAGTGTCACATGTCATAGTGTCACATGCCATAGTGTCACATGCCATAGTGTCACAGGCCATAGTGCCACATGCCATGGTTTTTAGTTGCATTTAAATATAATCTAGTTTTCACAAACATGAAGCCAACATGGCGGACAATGTCATAGCATCAGCCAAAGTTTTCATTTATAGATCGAAACCGTATTATCATCTCAGGGAGTCATTTTATAGGTCACAATCATAAGATCATCTCAGGGATTCATTTTATAGGTCACAATCACAAGATCATCTCAGGGATTCATTTTATACGTCACAATCATAAGATCATCCCAGGGGTTCATTTTATAGGTCACAATCATAAGATCATGTCAGGGATTCATTTTATGGGGTTACAATCACAAGATCATCTCAGGGATTCATTTTATATGTAACAATCATAAGATCATTTCAGGGATTCATCTCATAGGTCACAATCATAAGATCATCTCAGGGATTCATCTCATAGGTCACAATCATAAGATCATCTCAGGGATTCATTTTATAGGTCACAATCATAAGATCATCCCAGGGATTCATCTCATAGGTCACAATCATAAGATCATCCCAGGGATTCATCTCATAGGTCACAATCATAAGATCATCCCAGGGATTCATCTCATAGGTCACACTCTTAGGATCATCTCGATGATTTCAATTTCTGGGTTACATCAACAACAAAAAACACAACGAACGATTAAGACATTCATTGTCATCAGTCCACTGAACCCATTCCAAATGTCACTGCTATAGAGCTCCACCATATTCATTTAATATACATACGGCTGTCAGTGACTCAAATTGCGCTGTTTTGCTGTGAAAGTGATCCCTGTTAGGAATCCAACACGACAAAACACGCTCAGCGTTCACCGATTCATCTGCGTAAAGGCTCTGTTTTTTTAACGCAGCCGTGACAAACTCTCACTAGAGGTCACTATGGGTAATCCTATATCGGTTCGTACGTATCACGTGGCTATTTGTCCAGACCATAGCATCGATGACCTCACTTCGTAGATGGGCGTATAAAAAAAGTGCCACTCACATTTTAAGTTGATTACTTAAATCCTTTTTAAAGAAAAAAGTATCAGAGACTACTTCCTTTTAGGATAAACAGCGAATTCAATTACTCTGTTCCAAATATATATCATATGATCAGGGGCAGATTCGGAAATCGCTAGGTTTTTGGAGTAAACACTTTAATCTTTTGTTGATCAACACGTTCATCATAAAATAAGGATCAATAAACCATCTCTTGTATTTTGCCCTTAAAGGCATATTTTAATTTTGATTTAATATTTAATTTTTTATAATAATAATTTTTAATATCTTGACCCTCTTGAGATAGTGCGCAGACCCCTACAATATTTTTTTAACTCGATGCACACCCTGTGTCTTTCCGAGAATTCTGAGGAAAAGCTCAAATCAAACGAACGCATTTATTCGAGTACGGAGCGCAAGGTGCTCGTATTAAAGAGACATAAATGATTTGAAATTGTATAAAAAATAACGCATTAAATTGTTAACATTCTTGATGGTGTTTATCTCTAAATGAAATCAGATTCAAGCGTTGCTCTAAAATGAGCTGTTTCGTATCGTGACTCATTTCTCTTGCTCCGGTCTTAGCTGCTGCTTAGCGACATCCAATTTAATCAATTTGTTTCGTGATGTCGTCCTGTTGGCTCTTTTAAAACTTTTCTTATGATCCGTTATTCCCAATTATTCCCAAAAAGTAGAACATAATCGTTCATTGTTTTTGCAAAAGTTGATCGAAAATGTTATCAGAAGACACAAGGACCATGCAAATGGAAGCATATTAATGCTCAAATTATTATCATTTGATATGTGAAAAGCAATGTTTTGACAACCTGGTAATAAGTTAACTTATTTTCATTTTTTTAAAAAGTCAGCCTGGTGTGATCATCAATATTTTGGCACCCTAGTGTGCCGAGCTGCGACACACCAGGAGCCGCGACACACCAGGTTGTGGAGCTTTGTTTCAGGCAATGGTGGTGTCTAGAAATCTAGCAATTTTTTCACTTAATTTTTTTTTTGTCACACTAAACATCAAAAGCACTTAAAACAAATATATTAATTATTAAGTAATAAGAAATGTTGGTCTTTGAATCTTTCAAGCAATGTAGGGATCTCTATTTAGTCTTCAAACCATTCGATGGGGCTTTCTCCAGTTATGGGATCATGGCATGCCCCTATTAAAATGTTTTTGAGAGAAACACCTCTGCCTAGAAATTAAAAAAAAGGACTTTTATTTGGAACATGTCAATTGAGGCCATCGGGGATTACATTGCCAACTGGACATACTGACCTTGCTGATATCACATAATGATATCATTGCGTCCGTTACAAGTGTGTTAAGGCGGCACTGTCCTTATAGATCTTGATGCCAGTACTCATATTATGTCGCGTTTCCCCCATTGAGATTCTCATAACTTGTGGATTGATCTCACTTTGAAGACCTAGCTTAACACAACAATCAATTCTCTACTCTTTTAGTGATCAACAAAACTTTTTCATATGTGTGCGTGTCTATCCCGGTCGTGTAGAATTGATGGATAAATACAACACAGAGTTGGCATAAAAGTCTAAAAGAACTTTAATCGCCCCTTCTCGCAGTTTCTTAAATGCCTTATTTGAATTTCTTCGTTTCATTCTTTTATTAGTCTATGTCTAATGTTTTGTTGTTTCCCCCACACTTTTTTTTTCCCTTTGGCTTTGTGTTTTTGTTGTTTTTGAGTAAAACAGAAATAGATAATCTACAGTGTCCTCGTCAAATGTTGAGATTTATTTCTTCATGCTTAGTTTATCAACGTCAACTGAAACGACTTTTTAGATAAGATCCATTCCGCCATGCTTCATTGAACTCAAATCTCGAAATGCTTCAGTTCCTCTAAGTTGTACTAGGCAGCTTTAACCTGATTAGTCTTAAAAGAATATTGAAATGCTTCAGCTCTTCTAAGTTGTACTAGGCAGCTTTAACCTGACTAGTCTTAAAAGAATATTGAAATGCTTCAGCTCTTCTAAGTTGTACTAGGCAGCTTTAACCTGAGTCTTAAAAGAATATTGAAATGCTTCAGCTCTTCTAAGTTGTACTAGGCAGCTTTAACCTGACTAGTCTTAAAAGAATATTGAAATGCTTCAGCTCTTCTAAGTTGTACTAGGCAGCTTTAACCTGATTAGTCTGAAAAGAATATTGAACTGCTTCAGCTCTTCTAAGTTGTACTAGGCAGCTTTAACCTGATTAGTCTGAAAAGAATATTGAAATGCTTCAGCTCTTCTAAGTTGTACTAGGCAGCTTTAACCTGATTAGTCTGAAAAGAATATTGAACTGCTTCAGCTCTTCTAAGTTGTACTAGGCAGCTTTAACCTGATTAGTCTGAAAAGAATATTGAAATGCTTCAGCTCTTCTAAGTTGTACTAGGCAGCTTTAACCTGACTAGTCTTAAAAGAATATTGAACTGCTTCAGCTCTTCTAAGTTGTACTAGGCAGCTTTAACCTGACTAGTCTTAAAAGAATATTGAACTGCTTCAGCTCTTCTAAGTTGTACTAGGCAGCTTTAACCTGACTAGTCTTAAAAGAATATTGAACTGCTTCAGCTCTTCTAAGTTGTACTAGGCAGCTTTAACCTGATTAGTCTTAAAAGAATATTGAACTGCTTCAGCTCTTCTAAGTTGTACTAGGCAGCTTTAACCTGATTAGTCTGAAAAGAATATTGAACTGCTTCACAACGTTGTTTTAAATCAGTGGCTCTAAACCTTTCTAGTGCCGCGACCCTTTAATACAATTCCTTATCTTTTGGTGACCCCCAAACTTAATATTATGTTCGTTGCCACTTCATAAATATGTTGTTGTTTTTTTCGATGGCCTTAGGTGACCCTTGTGTAAGGGTCGTTCGACCCCCAGGCTGAGAACCGCTGTTTTAATGTAATGGTGGTAATTTTTTTTTTTAAAATCTAAAACTAAATTTATTATATGTGTATATTTTGAGAACCACTGCCCCCAACCTTCCACAACCTTCTCAGTTTTGTAACAAGCAATGAACACCGATGACACCGTATACACGTTGCAACGACCCAGTGGGTGATGCGACATCAAAAGGAAACACTACGACAACCTAATGTACATCCCAGCTTTGCTACTTTGACCATATCTCCTCTGTCACCACCCAACAGTCTATTGTCACGAATTGCACGTCTATATTTAGCCACCCGGCTATTTGTACGGGTTAACGAGTCGGAAACGGGTAAAGTCAACGGGATTAAAGGATTTTTATCTCGTCCTGCTCCAGGGGCAGTCAGGGGCGTGCACAGACCCAGAGAACCTATCGGGTCCAGTGAGAGGCGTAGCGGACCAACTTGGCACCAACAACTTATTTGACGCAAACAGGGGTCATAATTCTAGTTTTACTCTGATATTATTGTGGTATTTTTTACGAAGTCTTCGCTTCTCTATACAGTACTTAGATTCGCCTTAATTCTTAGTTGTCTAGCCCAGTGGCCGGCAAACTCATTAGTCAAAAGAGCTTAAAGCTTAAAAAAAAATCAGCAGCAGGAAGATAAAAATTTTTGATAGCAAAGTTTCTTTTTCAAACAGCTGTCAAGAGCAATAATTTTTTTCGGAGTCAGAACCGATTTGCGGCCTACTGGTCGAGCCGCACTGAGGTCGCTAAAGAGCCGCACTGAGGTCGCTAAAGAGCCGCACTGAGGTCGCTAAAGAGCCGCACTGAGGTCGCTAAAGAGCCGCACTGAGGTCGCTAAAGAGCCGCACTGAGGTCGCTAAAGAGCCGCATGCGGCTCGCTAGCCGCGATAGGTCAACATTTGGTCTAAACCATTGGCACATTAATAAGAAACGTATCTCACAATTCAGTTAACGATCGGGCAAGTGATTGGTTTCTGATACTAAGACCGGATATTGGGGAACGGTATGTGTGGGTGTGTGTGTGGGGGGGGGGGGCTTCGTATATTTAGTAGCTACGGCCGTTCTATTCACACTGAAGATCAGCGGACTGGCATTGCATCGCGATGTCTCCCGTCTCGCTGATCCCACGAAAGTTTGACAAATTTGAGGAGAACGAAGAGATACAATCATCAATGATTGCGCTCTTTTCCCGTGCTGTAATGTTAATTATAGCTGCCGGTTCTCCTTACATGAAAATCGTTTGAGAAGCATTGACACACGCAATCTCACTATACTGTTACGCACTGCCCTCTATAGTGAGAAATTAATCTCTATTTTTAATTTAATGGCTCGTTCAATCAGTGCATAACAGAGGACGATACCATAGATACGACACTTAAAACAGTACCAGTTACAATTAATAAGATTTATTTAAGTATTAATATAATTACAAAACAAAAGAAATCTAATTAAAAATCATCAACTTACAGAGTAGGATATGTCTTGTACCGGTACACAGCTAATACAATGTGCCAAATAATAATGTACAATGATAAATGCCAATAAACACATGAGTACACATAGTATAATACACTTGTCTCGTGACGTGAAAAATATATATCTGAATCTCCGTTCCTCAATGTTCTCTGAACCCCTTATATATGCAGCGTAAGACGCATTCCAGTAACGCCTTGTACATTGTTTACCTTTCTAGTCCACTCCCGAACTTTCCACAAAATACTATGAGAACTGATTAATTATTTTTAGTTAGTAGCGGTAGTAAACACGGCAAGATGAAAGGGAATAGGCCACGCCCAATACGAAAGCGGCGACTGCTAGATTGGCAGCACGGGGGAAACGTGACGTAAACACGTCCTACATAACAAATACAAAAGGCAATAACTTGCTCAATGGAAGTATCAGATATACCTTTTTTGCATCGGGTACTACTTTTTGTGCGGCTCAATTACAGCTAACTAATAACCTGAAATATAAAAGAGGTATAGGCATACTATAGGAAAACCCGAAGAAGGGAGACTAACATTTACGACAAGCTAAGAGTTTTTGTCCCTGTGTTTATTTCTTGGCTGGCGAGGGAGTTTTTGGCCGAAACGTCCACCTTTGTTGTGGTGTCCCTTTTCGGGTTTTCCTCCACCCTATATATATATTGTGGAGAGTCCAGACCTGGGTGCGACCTGGGTGGCATAGGGGTGGGGGCGGGGAATTCCACACCACGGGACTGACCAACTGACCAACGGTTCTAGCGTATCAGATTGCACCGGGACGACCGTTGCGGTGCTGGTTTATGACCCATTAAGACGAAATGAAAATTTAAGCACCTGAGATGTAGGAATAGATTAAAGCCCTGGGTGATTAACCGTGGCTAGTTAATTTTCATTTTAACAGAATGGGGTGGGAGAAATATTTTAAGTACCACAGATTTTGTGAGGAAGATTAAAGGCCTGGGAAGGAATATCTAGGGACGCGGGACTTATAAAAGGAGAGCTCAGACGGACAGGATAGGACAGACAGGAGGGGGAACTTTGCCGGACAGGAGTAGAGGGCAGACGAGAGAAACCCATAACGAAAAAGAGAGAGAGAGAGACTAACCGGGACAGTCGGAGCTGAGTGCGAGAGAGAGAGAGAAAATGTATTCGATGTAGAAGACAAAAAAAAAGCAAAGGTCAACGACTGCAACCATCATCATCGAGTTTTCAGTTACTTGTAGGTTGAATGGCGAGTGACAGTAAGCGAGTGTTACCATCCACACAATGAAATAGAGTGACAGTAAGCGAGTGTTACCATCCACACAATGAAATAGAGTGACAGTAAGCGAGTGTTACCATCCACACAATGAAATAGAGTGACAGTAAGCGAGTGTTACCATCCACACAATGAAATAGAGTGACAGTAAGCGAGTGTTACCATCCACACAATGAAATAGAGTGACAGTAAGCGAGTGTTACCATCCACACAATGAAATAGAGTGACAGTAAGCGAGTGTTACCATCCACACAATGAAATAGAGTGACAGTAAGCGAGTGTTACCATCCACACAATGAAATAGAGTGACAGTAAGCGAGTGTTACCATCCACACAATGAAATAGAGTGACAGTAAGCGAGTGTTACCATCCACACAATGAAATAGAGTGACAGTAAGCGAGTGTTACCATCCACACAATGAAATAGAGTGACAGTAAGCGAGTGTTACCATCCACACAATGAAATAGAGTGACAGTAAGCGAGTGTTACCATCCACACAATGAAATAGAGTGACAGTAAGCGAGTGTTACCATCCACACAATGAAATAGAGTGACAGTAAGCGAGTGTTACCATCCACACAATGAAATAGAGTGACAGTAAGCGAGTGTTACCATCCACACAATGAAATAGAGTGACAGTAAGCGAGTGTTACCATCCACACAATGAAATAGAGTGACAGTAAGCGAGTGTTACCATCCACACAATGAAATAGAGTGACAGTAAGCGAGTGTTACCATCCACACAATGAAATAGAGTGACAGTAAGCGAGTGTTACCATCCACACAATGAAATAGAGTGACAGTAAGCGAGTGTTACCATCCACACAATGAAATAGAGTGACAGTAAGCGAGTGTTACCATCCACACAATGAAATAGAGTGACAGTAAGCGAGTGTTACCATCCACACAACGAAATAAAGTGACAGTAAGCGAGTGTTACCATCCACACAACGAAATAAAGTGACAGTAAGCGAGTGTTACCATCCACACAACGAAATAAAGTGACAGTAAGCGAGTGTTACCATCCACACAACGAAATAAAGTGACTGTAAGTGAGTGTTACCATCCACACAACGAAATAAAGTGACAGTAAGCGAGTGTTACCATCCACACAACGAAATAAAGTGACAGTAAGCGAGTGTTATCATCCGCACAACGAAATAGAGTGACAGTAAGCGAGTGTTACCATCCACACAACGAAATAAAGTGACAGTAAGCGAGTGTTATCATCCGCACAACGAAATAGAGATCGAATGTAGAGCAGTGACGAACCAATTTTCTCTACAATAGTTCATAATGCTTTAACCTGAACGGAGAACTCCCCGAATTGCTCTCAAATATTTGAAGCACTTCATCTTTTCTCTTTAGTATCTCCGTTCCACCCTAGTGTCCTGTGTTCTCCTCTCACTTATCCCTTTTCTATACACTGTACCATAAAAATTTCACATACCCACATACACATTATCCACTTTTAACATGTATGTGTGCGTGTCTCTTTGTCAGTATGAATGTGTGGTCATCATAACATTTCGATTTTAAACAAAAATTCAGCTTACTCTACGCTGAAGGTGCTGCTGTTCTTCAATGTTGTAGCTTTGCGTGTTGACCCACTTTTTGGTTCTCCCTGCATCGTGTAGCCTGTAGAATTATTTCCCTTTTGTGTTTCTAACTACCAAATCCAATTATTTTTTTCCTTGTTTGGCGGGTCTCGTCCAACTACTGGTCCTCTTGAACTTACTGAAAAGGTTGCAAGTTGAGATGGATAATTCTCTCTAGACCTTCTAGGCTAAAAATTCACTTCTAGAAACCCCCCCCAACTTTTTTTTTTTGGACTATACATAAGACGGCCGACTGTGACCGCCAAGAAGAGAGATACGAGACCTACGAGCCATAAGAGACTTACAAGGCATACAAGATTTTCAGTGTGTGTGTGTGTGGATGTTGTGAGTTTTATTGTTTTTTTTTTTTTTTTCTGTTTATTTGATTTTGATTTTTGATATCCTTTTTGTAGTAATTGGATGTCAAGTGTCGTAAGTGGTGAGATGTCGGTAATTATCTGGGATTTGTAATTTTTTTTTTTTTTATATAGATGTGTTGTTGAAATTGTTTCGGGTGGAAGAAACTCATTTTTGGACCATGGGTAATGCCTGGATATGGAGATCCATGTTCGTGTTTCTTTTCTTATATAAGCTACACAACTTTAAAGCGTCATGGATTTTCGCTGCGGCTGGGTCGGTCATGAACTTTTATTGAAAGATTTTATTTGTGCACCAAAATGAACATCTTTCCCGCTCGCGGTGCGTAAGACGGCTTGGCTCACCACATGAGAACATTGGGCTGAATGTTCATTTACTTGACGTCTGAACGTTGTGAAACGTGTCATTTTAAAAAAAAACAATCCGTGCTGGATGAATTTGGCCAAACTCTTTCCAAAGTGGCCACATTTTTGGCGAATGAAAAATAAAATTCATAAAACATTTACATTAAATCAAATGAGGGTAATACCCCACGAAGGCGGCGTCTCTGTCCGTTAAAATGAGCAGTGTAAACAAAATAATTGTTACGTGTAATTAGCACCAGTTTTGAATTACCGTCCTTTCTTTATTCTGTTTACTCAACGGTGTTGTCCCTTTGCGATGTACCACTCTAACGAGCCATTTTTAGAAAAAAAAATGCATTTAAATTTTAACATATGATTACTGTACACAACAGTCAGTCTGTCATCTGATTACTGTACACAACAGTCAGTCTGTCAACTGATTACGGTACACAATAGTCAGTCTGTCATCTGATTACTTTTTATTTCTGTTTCATCTAATTACTCTACACAACAGTCAATTTGTCAACATACTCGGAATTTCTGTCATGTCATCCATCACGGTTATTAATTATTTTATGACAGTCTTGAAATTCTTTCTTATTAAAAAATGATTGGGGACAACAACAAAAAAACATGCTTACAGTGCATTTAAATTTGTTGTGCACTTTGCCGCCAAACATGTTTACCGTTCATTTAAAAGTGTTCTGCACTTTGTCATCAAATCCCAATGAAATCAAGTGTTGGTCAGTCATCGCCTATTTTTACAGGACATCTTTCTGTCGTTGTTGTTTCCAGCCGCTGACACTATTCCAATTAATCAGCGTGTGCTTTTCTTTATTTTTTTCAAGCAATGTTACTATGGATTAAGTCATAATTAAAATAACTTCATCTCTGTTAGAGGATACATGACTGGAACATTTGTTTTGGTCGCTGGACCCCCCAAAACCACGCTTTCTTGGCACACGACATTATTTTATTTTTAAAATAATAATTTGTATTTTTTAAAAAAAACAAAAAAAAGGCTTTGCTGGCAGGTGTGTTTAAGGACATTCTTTCCATTTTTACACCTTTAGAAACTAAACAAATGGAAAGAAGAAAGAAATGTTCGAACGAAAAGTAAATGTCCCCATGTCTGTTCAAGATTCCCGTGATGTTTCTTGGCTGACATGAACACAACGATGTTAGCTACTCACTTATACTAGGAATTAATTGAACGCCTTTTACAATTGTTGGTTTATTTTTTCCTTCTAAAAACGTTTTATTCTCGTTTACTGAAATAACGTGTTCCCCCCCCCCCCCCCAAATATTACGACTTTATTAGAATTGATGAAAAAAGACTTAAAATTATTGGAAAACTTATATTCCGAAACACGAAGACAAAAAGTGACGTTACGACTTAAGTTTTCTGACGTCTTATAAATACATTAAAAAGCAATGGAATTTTTTTTATTTACAGTAATTACTTTCGGTATTTTACTTTAACTTTTATAATTTAAGAGAAACTGCTGGACTACCGCTGTGGCAAAATATAACATCACAAAGCTGTGACACTTTGATAAATGCTCTAACGACACAAATGAAACATCTTAAAAAAACACATGTAAATGGAAGCAGCGATGTGTAGTTTGATCATACACGTCATGGCGGCAGTGAGAAAATTGCGAATCACTTATGCTAGACGCTATAAGGCCAAGGCGACACATCCAAGTCCCAGTGGCTGTGAGACAAAGGCGACACACATCCAAGTCCCAGTGGCTGTTAGACAAAGGCGACACACAGCCAAGTCCCAGTGGCTGTTAGACAAAGACGACACACAGCCAAGTCCCAGTGGCTGTTAGACAAAGGCGACACACGTCCAAGTCCCAGTGGCTGTTAGACAAAGGCGACACACATCCAAGTCCCAGTGGCTGTTAGACAAAGGCGACACACATCCAAGTCCCAGTGGCTGTTAGACAAAGGCGACACATGCAATCGAAGCATCGAACCAGGCATGTCATAAATATGCAAACGGAGCTGTGTGTGACACCACGGGAAATGATCATTTTATAGACCGGGTCGCTTTTCGTGGTGATTATCTTTGGGTCGTCATAAAGATAACAATCTGATGTTAATCCCTAAATATAAAGCTATCTTGAGCAAGGCATAATTTAGGAAGAGTTTGATGTTAAACATCGGGACATATTCAATTATCCTCGTTTTAGCCAAAGGCCTCATAATGGGCTCAGGGCCAATGGCCCAAAAGACGCTAGGGGGCCTTATTAAGTTTTATAGTCTATGAGACTATAGTCTATGCTTCTTACATGATGCTTTCTAGTGTGATCAGGGCCCACGTAATAATAGTTTCATCGAGCCATACCATGTGTGACCAGAGTTGTACACGTGTTTTTGTGATGGTGGAATATACGCCCCATTTATTTAAAATACACATAATTATCTTAAGTGACAAGCGCTTACCATGGTCTGGCAAAAATACGATGCTTCATTTCTTGCGTCGTTTTCAACCATGTACTACATGAAGAACGGTGCAACAATGTGTGTATGTATGTATGTAAGCATTTACTCTATAACAAGAAGACGAAGCACTGTATCAACGCGTACATTTGACATATTAATACATCTTGACCTATTCACACATCTTGACACATAGCTGGTCATTGAAAATTTTAATCGAAATTCCATTACCTAAAGAGCTGTTGGTACAAAAATAGCAAAATTTAGAGAGTAAGTGGATACTATTCTCCAATGGCTACGGGGGACGTTCAAGTTAAGTTATTTTTGGTGCGCGCACTTTTTAATACTCCTTTTGTTTTCCCAGAACAGTGCGCTTTCAAACCTCCAGTAAAGGACGGTTTCTGTGTGCTTTCAAACCTCCAGTAAAGGACGGTTTCTGTGTGCTTTCAAACCTCCAGTAAAGGACGGTTTCTGTGTGCGTTCAAACCTCCAGTAAAGGACGGTTTCTATGTGCTTTCAAACCTTCAGTAAAGGACGGTTTCTGTGTGCTTTCAAACCTCCAGTAAAGGACGGTTTCTGTGTGCTTTCAAACCTCCAGTAAAGGACGGTTTCTGTGTGCTTTCAAACCTCCAGTAAAGGACGGTTTCTGTGTGCGTTCAAACCTCCAGTAAAGGACGGTTTCTATGTGCTTTCAAACCTTCAGTAAAGGACGGTTTCTGTGTGCTTTCAAACCTCCAGTAAAGGACGGTTTCTGTGTGCTTTCAAACCTCCAGTAAAGGACGGTTTCTGTGTGCTTTCAAACCTCCAGTAAAGGACGGTTTCTGTGTGCTTTCAAACCTCCAGTAAAGGACGGTTTCTGTGTCAGTAAAGGACGGTTTCTGTGTGCTTTCAAACCTCCAGTAAAGGACGGTTTCTGTGTGCTTTCAAACCTCCAGTAAAGGACGGTTTCTGTGTGCTTTCAAACCTCCAGTAAAGGACGGTTTCTGTGTTCTTTCAAACCTCCAGTAAAGGACGGTTTCTGTGTGCTTTCAAACCTCCAGTAAAGGACGGCTTCTGTGTGCTTTCAAACCTCCAGTAAAGGACGGTTTCTGTGTGCGTTCAAACCTCAAGTAAAAGACGGTTTCTGTGTGCTTTCAAACCTCCAGTAAAGGACTGTTTCTCTGTGCTTTCAAAATTCCAGTAAAGGACGGTTGCTGTGTGGTTTCAAACCTCCAGTAAAGGACGGTTTCTGTGTGCTTTCAAACCTCCAGTAAAGGACGGTTTCTGTGTGCGTTCAAACCTCCGGTAAAGGACGGTTTCTGTGTGCTTTCAAACCTCCGGTAAAGGACGGTTTCTGTGTGCTTTCAAACCTCCGGTAAAGGACGGTTTCTGTGTGCTTTCAAACCTCCAGTAAAGGACGGTTTCTGTGTGCTTTCAAACCTCCGGTAAAGGACGGTTTCTGTGTGCTTTCAAACCTCCGGTAAAGGACGGTTTCTGTGTGCTTTCAAACCTCCAGTAAACGACGGTTTCTATGTGCTTTCAAACCTCCAGTAAAGGACGGTTTCTGTGTGCTTTCAAACCTCCAGTAAAGGACGGTTTCTGGGTTCTTTCAAACCTCCAGTAAAGGACGGTTTCTGTGTGCTTTCAAACCTCCAGTAAAGGACGGCTTCTGTGTGCTTTCAAACCTCCAGTAAAGGACGGCTTCTGTGTGCTTTCAAACCTCCAGTAAAGGACGGTTTCTGTGTGCTTTCAAACCTCCGGTAAAGGACGGTTTCTGTGTGCTTTTGTTTGATGCCTGTGTTTTAAATAAAATTTTGTGTTTTTTATTATTTTTTTTAATGTTCCCAGAACAGTGTGCATTGAACGATTTGTGAGATAAAAGAGTGGTTGAACATTAAGTCAAAACTAATCACATGGGTCAGGGGCGTGCATGAAAGTTTGTTTTTGTGTAAATAAATATTTATCCTCATGGAGATTTTTTATTAACTTTTATTGCCACTGTTATATAGAAGATTGGTGTGTGGAAAGGACAATAAAGATTTTTTTTTTTTTTTTAAATTTAGCCTCGAATCAGCATTTAGTAAAACCACGTCACTGACTGGGTGGGTGCGTGTATGAGCGTAGCTATGTCTCAGAGCCACGATTTGTTAGACATGGACCTTTGTAAGTCCATATCAGATTTCCCTTTTTAATTAAAGTAGTTACATGTTTTATATAAGTGCTAGACGACCCAGCTGTCACTGCGTGTCTGTAGATTTAAAAAACAAAAAAACAAATTGTTGTTGTTTACTTCATTCAAAGCTTGCACCCGCACATTCGTCTATGCTCTGTTAATAATTCAGCATTACAATAGATAATTGTCTATTTTAAGCTCCTAAGCAAGATGCCTTTCATCGTCCAAGCATACCACTTATATATATTACACTACACAATCTCCCAAAACTCATACCATTTCTCAAATGTGTTAAATAGATACCATATCCAAATTGTCACGCTGGTTCCATCCCTTGCAGACGCGGCAACGACGTTCACATAGCGGTCCCCCCCCCCCCCCCCGAGTATGTGACAGACGGACAACTCGCGACCTGCTCGCCTTTGTCACACGAGATCAGGTCACGAGATGGTGGCTTCTGTTTGGAGTTCCCATTGGGAGTTCCGGCCCTTCGCTCGATTATGGCCGGGTGGGGGGTTGGCGTAAATCATTCTGCATTCAATTAATATTCCCGGCATTTTGAAGGGAGCATTCCCTGCATTTTGGAGGATTACATTACTTGCATCTTGAAGGGAAGGATTCCCTGAATTTTGGGGATAACATTCATTGCATCTTGAGGGGAACGATTCCATGCATTTTGGGGGATAACATTACTTGTATCTTGAAGGGAAGGATTCCCTGAATTTTGGGATAACATTCATTGCATCTTGAGAGAAAGATTCCTTGCATTTTGGGGGATAACATTACTTGCATCTTGAGGGGAACGATTCCATGCATTTTGGGGATAACATTACCCGCACATTTGGGATCACTTGATCAGTAACTTTAAAATAGAAATCCGGTATAATTGAGAATGACATTCCCTGGTTTTTTCTTTGTGACATACCTATCAAAGCGTCGTCCGGTCATATTATGTACTGGCGTCAAAGAGGTTCACAAAGGTTTGGTATAAAATTGGTGAACTGTTTTGTTGATTTCAATTTTTTTTTAAAATTTTTAACATTAATTTGTATCTCAAACAATGTTGAACCAACATTTCTAAATTTTATGATGCATATTCATCACACTTCAGACAACGTTATTTCATTAAATTTTTTTACAGTCCTTTATAAAATCAAATAAATAGTTAATGAAAGTTTTTAAAGTTTTCGTTTAATTTACCATGATTAGTTTGGCGGGTTTTTTTTTTTTTTTTTTTTTTCATTATAGTGATTATTTGTTATCATGTTTTGTTTTTACCTCCCCTTGAACAATCCCAGGAAAAAGTTTTTTTTTTTTAATATAATATTTTTTTTTTAAAAATTTTTTTTTTTTTTTTTTTTTTTTTTTTTTTATTTTTTTTTTTTTTTTTTTTTTTTTTTTTTTATGCATGATAGTGATAATTAGTAATCATGTTGTGCTCTTACCTCCGCTTGAACAATCCCAGTAAAAAGTTTTTTTTTTTAAATATATCATTTCTTTGTTAAAAATAGATACAAGTACATTTGATCATTTATCAGATGTTGTTTGTTTTGTTTTTTTTAAATTAATCAAAACGATAATCTAATCAAGTAAGATGCATTTTTTAAAATAATTTTGTTCATTGTCTAATTGATTCTTTACATTTCTATAACTTTTTATGTTTGAATTGAGGCAAGAAAATTTGATATTATTTTAACGATTTCAGAAAGCTATCTTAATATGTATATATATAGATTAGATTAATTTTTGCATAACTTTCAACAGATTTACACGAAATTAGTCGGATAAGATATAAAGATAATTTTGAAAGGTTTTAGAGAGGGAAATTTATGTTTTACTAAAGTAACGATATTTTATAGGGCTCTAAATCGCTATCTTGGCCAACTACTACTGTTTCCGAATATGATGGCAGGCAACGCAAATTAGGTAATACATCTTTATTTGTTTATTATTTATGTATGGTCGAAACACCTGGCATTATTTTAGTGCCAAGCGGCTTGTTACTCTGTTAGATAGTGTGCTACAGACTCTTAATACCGGTCTATTTTACACACTCTACGTCAGGACACAGAAATAGAATTAGGTATTTTGACGCTGAAGTGACTTTTTTTGTTGTTGTTGTAAAGGGCCATAGTGCTAAATGTCAACTTAACAACAGCGTCACACATTTGTAAAAAAAGTTTTCTTTCTTTGAAATTTCATGACCCTTAAGATCACATGCCCGTTTCTCGGCTCTCGTTACCGACAATAACCGCAAATAGCTGATGAACTTTAGAGAAAGAGGTGGTCGTCACTGGCATCGAATTCCCCATTTGCTTGTAGCAATAAACTATTTTTTTTTTTCTATTAAAGCGTTTGTCCCCCAACGTCCAATTGAAAAAGTTAATAAAGATAACTCTGCGTGTGATGATTCGCTCCACTCCAGAACCTTTCATGTTTAAGTGAGGGATCTCTCCACCCCCCCCCCCTCCGCCTCTATCCACCTCATATTGGCACTAACGCTTCGTGGCGCAAGGATAAAAAACACTCCAGGTTGACTTTAAACCCCCACCTTAATCTGTACGTGGAAACACAATACGGGCGCC
>CAXITT010000414.1:549160-568561 GCA_964033795.1 Lymnaea stagnalis | reverse complement strand
AAAAAAAAAAAAAACAACTGGGAAATATTCAAGCAGGGGGGGGGGGAGAGTTCGGTCAAATTGCTATTATTAAACTTGCGACTTGATGCGAATGAAAAGACGGGGGTATCTCGTGCCTCTTTGAGCGACTTAAAACGGTGTGTGTGTACTTCCTACGAGCACGCGAGAAATCACTCACGCTGGGCTCGGCCCTGCGGGGCTCTTGTCACGCACGTACATCCGTTCTCCGTGCTTAAACAACTGCTCATACGAGGCATGTCGTTAGCCGAGGAACGGGCGAGGGGGGGATTTATCTATCATTATGATATTGGATTATGAAAGGGATCGTGTGCGAGAGCAAACTGTGCAGGGGTCTTCCTAGAAATGTTAGTCATCGCGGTTCAACGGAATTGTATGAAAATCTTGTTCTTTCTGAACTTTTAAAAAAAATTTAATTTGTATTCGTCTCAATAGAACCATATCATTTCATACACTAACCTCACATGTTTTAACATTGATATTAAATTTTAACTTTAGAATAGTATTTTAAATTTTTTAGAAAAAGACATCACACGGTAGAACCTATTTGTTAAATCCTTTTTCGTTGTCAAAACAATGTCAGCTTCTTTCTATATTGTTGTTTGAATATATTCTAAAACACAACAACATGTCAGGGATAGAATTGCTAAACAAAGGATGCTTGGAGGTTGTATTATATTTACTTTTGGTCCTGATTCCATCACACCGATCACGGTCGAAAACTCATATTTCGCTTACTTGGATTTTTCGAAAGAAAAAAGAAAGAAAGAAAACTCTCATCTTTCATGCTTCCGAACATCGTCAAGTAACACGGACTAGAAAACTAAACAAAAATTACCTTGGTCAACAAGAATGTTAATAATTTTATGGTCACGTTGTTGCTATTCTTGTGTTAAACAAAAGTTTAAAATCAGGCTCTAAGTTCTTAACATTTACAAAATAATTACAGATTTAGATTTATCAAAAAAATAGGTCTAAATGTTCGAGTTGTTCCCTCCCCCCTAGCCCAAATTGCTGGCTCTAGGACTGCCACAAAGACCAGGAGAGGGATTAATGTCAATTTTCATTGCATCTCATTTGGGGGCGGGGGGGGTGGAGAAGGTAGGTCCTTTACTCTATCTACTAATAAAGGATAATTCTGTTCCTCTACCAACCGGTTTAGAAATAATAATATGTACAACGAACATTTTGGAAATTTTGGGGGATTTCAGCTAACAGTTATATATATGCATGATTGCACTTTTGTGTCTATTAAGGTTGCATTAGTCAGCATGTGTTTGTGTGTCTCTTAAGGACCCAGTAATTAGTTGTATGCCTGCATGTGTTTGTGTGTATCTTAAGGACCCAGTAGTCAGTTGTATGCCTGCGTGTATTTGTGTGCGTCCACTAAGGACACGTTAATGATTAATGCCTGCCTGGTGACTAGGAGAACAAAGCGACGTCGCCAATCAGATCCTCAACTCGAACGAACAAATCGGTTGGACCAGTCCCATGGTGCTCAGGTCAAAAGGGGGGGGGAAAATCCCCCCCCCCCCCCATCTATGAAATTCCCCCCGGTAGTTTCAAACCTCAATCCGTTCTTGTTCCCTGATGTAATTATTTTATGGGACTCTCTTTTGTGACAGTCTTCCATGTTCCATGTTGCCAGTTTCCCTTACTAGCTTCACCGGATCAGTCCGCGAACTATTTGAACAAAGCTAACATTGTTTCGCATTGAGCGCGTAAGTTTGACAAATAAATCTACAACGGCTTTGGTTGTGCTGCTGTCGGTCAGCTTGTCGGGATTGTGAGATTTGTCGGAATTATCAGGCTTATATTAATTTATCAACATTAGTTGTTGTAGCCAACTACGCAATAAATTATTTCTCTTGCAGCATAGTTAGCACAATCTATTGGACTGTTTTTGGTAAGACCACCACTGTAGAGAGTAGAACGTATTTGTGTTTACAACGAAAGAACAAAAAAGTGCACTTTAAAGAATGACCCGATTTACCAAGACATCCTTGGAAGCCGTAGACAACCGTGACATGTGCCCTAGGATTTGAACCCTTATAGCCAGGGAATCCCAGGCATTCACCTCTCAAAGAGTTTCGTCCGTCACTTGACCCCCTTTAAGGGTATTAAAATGTCAGTCACCCATACGTGACCTGGGAGCCGTACTCCCTCACCTTAACTGTGACAGACGTGCCAACGAGGGCGGTTTGCCGATGACAGCCCCGAGGAGGAAGCGAAAAAAAAAAGGGGGGGGGGAGATAAGAAAAGGGGGTACAATGTTACGTTGACATTCAATGGAGGTACAATGTCACGTTGACATTCAATGGAAGATTGCGATTGGCAGCAGAGAAAACTTTGAGTACTGAAGACAAAAGGTTTAACTGGACCACTCTGAAACTCTAGAAATGTTGGCGTCTTACAAGTGACCTTGCACAACAGACCAGTTCATCAGCACAACCCTCACATGATATGAGAAGTGGATCAAACACAAGACTTGCACATCAACCCTTTGGATCGCAAGACAGAAAGTTCGCTTTACAAAAGTATTGCCAAACATATCACAAGCACATCACAAGCACAGCACAACTACATCAGAATCACATCAGAAGCACATCAGAAGCACATCAGACTCACATTAGCAGCACATCAGGAGCACACGATAAGCACACCATAAGCACACCACAACCACATCGCAACTACATAAGAAACACTCAGAAGCACATCAGAAGAACACCAGAAGCAAACCAGAAGCACATCAGAAGCACATAAGAAGCACATCAGAAGCACACCAGAAGCAAACCAGAAGCACATCAGAATAACATCACAATTACATCAGATGCACATCAGAAGAACACCAGAAGCAAACCAGAAGCACATCAGAAGCACATCAGAAGCACATCAGAAGCACACCAGAAGCACATCAGAAGCACACCAGAAGCAAACAAGAAGCACATCAGAATAACATCACAATTACATCAGATGCACATCAGAAGAACACAAGAAGAACACCAGAAGCAAACCAGAAGCACATCAGAAGCACACTATAAGCACACCACAACCACATCACAACTACATAAGAAACACTCTAGAAGCACATGAGAAGCACATGAGAAGCACATCAGAATAACATCACAATCACATCAGAAACACATCAGAAGCACATCAGAAGCACTTCAGAAGCACATCAGAAGCACATCAGAAGCACATCTGAAGCACACCGCAACCACATCACAAATACATTAAAAAAAATTTAGAAGCACATCAAAATCACACCAGAATCCCATCAGAATTACATCAGAAGAACACCACAAGCACATCACAACTACATCGGAAGCACACCAGAAGCACAACAGAAGCACAACACTTACATGTATCCAAAATATCACCAAATTCTGGGGCTGTGGTACTAATTTATTTAAACCTTTAACATCTATTTAAAAAAAAAAAAAAAAAAAAAAAAAAAAAAAAAAAAAAAAAAAAAAAAAAAAAAAAAAAAAAAAAAAAAAAAAAAAAAAAATAATATTTTTTGATAAAAAGGTTCTGTGCCTTTTCCTTCAAAATTTAAAAACTAAGGCTTAAGAAAAAAAGTTTTTTTGAAAAAAAAAAAAAATGTTTAAAGAGATAAAAAAAAAAGTTTTTTTTATTTAAAAAAAAAAAAAAAAAAAAAAAAAAAAAAAAAAAAAAAAAAAAAATAAAAAAATATAATAGTTTGTGATAAGAAGGTTCTGTGCCATTTCCTTCAAAAGTTATAGACTAAGGCTTACGTATCAAAGTCTGTTTTGACAAGACAAGAACTGTGTACAGAGATACGAAAAAATGTGTTCTGCATTTACTAAAAAAAATTTAACTAGATATAATATTCAATAAAATATATTCGTCCCGAGTATTCCTCATTGTATGTCCGAATCCGTCATCACAATAGCCATACGAAAGTGGAAAAAATAAATTGGCGAAAGATGACCCCCAACCCCCCCCCCCACATACCTCCCCACCCCCACTTTCCAAAACTCAAACAACCACCACATGAAGAGTGGAATTGTGTGTTACTTTTCCAAAGAGTGTTAGTTGTTCCTTTTTTAAAATTTAATCAGATGGCATAAGTTACATTTTTTTAAAAATAATTTATGTTAACGTCGTTTTTGTATAGGGCGGCAACCTATCGATCTGAAACTTGGCACGTGGACTCGTTACGATAACAACATATTCTATCAAATTTTCAGCGCCCCCCACCAACCTCCAACACCCCCAACACCCTCCCAAAACCTGTTTTTTTTTTAAAGGTGACGCTGATTTCATGAGAAAAAAAAATGTCCCGATAACTGCGCTAAATGGGATGAGATTTTTTGGGGGGTAAAAATATCCCAAATGCGTTCTGTTCATAATTTTTCTTTTCTTTTTTTTCTGACATTGGTGGTGAAATAAATGTGCGGTTTAATAGTGGGTGGGCCCTTAGTATGGGGGGGGGAAAAAAATGGTGCGGGTGGGGGGTTTGGGGGGGGGGGGTGGTGTGGGGTGGGGTAGTATTAATTGAGATTCTTATATAGTGCGCTACTTGTATGCATGTTTAGTCAAATTTTCACTCGACCCTCCCGGTAGCTCAAAATATTATTTTATAAAGGAAAAACATGTTTTTAGGGGCTGTTTAATTATTTATGGATTTTTAGAACATTTTTCCTCACGGTATAAAAATCTTCACAGGCAGCAAGCAAGTCCTTTAGGCATTTTTGAAATCGACACCTTAAGTAGTGACTCCAGCATGAAGACCGAAGGGGGGCAGGGTACATTTTATGCACCACCTCTCACGGGATTAACTGTCACCTGGTGGCTGATGTGTTAACTGCTCCTTCTGAGCGGCCTTTATGAAGAGTGGTCATTGGTGGGTTTTCGCCCACCCACCCCGACCCCCCACCCCAATTTCTATGACTTGGTTCTGGGAGTTCTTTGAAATGTTCAAACCGTCCCAAGAGAAGCTAAGTGATTATTAGACAGGGAAAAGGGGGGGGGGGGATTAAGTTCGGAAGGAAAGAGGAATGGACAGATGTTAACAAGTCGGGGAGTCCATACAAAGTAGTCAAATAAACGAAACATTCAACAACCCTTAAAAACTAAGTTTTGTTCGTATAAATCCGTTCTAAAATGTAGTATGTATAAATCCGTTCTAAAATGTAGTATGTATAAATACGTTCTAAAATGTAGTATGTATAAATCCGTTCTAAAATGTAGTATGTATAAATCCGTTCTAAAATGTAGTATGTATAAATCCGTTCTAAAATGTAGTATGCATAAATCCGTTCTAAAATGTAGTATCGAGCAACAGGGCTGAAAAATGATCAAAACATGCAAACAAGAAACTTACTTTATAAGAGTCCAAATTGAGTCCTCACACCCCTAAAGGCCCGCACCCACAGATTTTCTTTCCACGCCCCTGCATTATATTAATATTCTAGTGACCCATCCGCTTTTCCACCGCAGATTTATTTCGCCAACCATTTCAGAAAACCAAAGAGCTACGTGACGCCTCATTGCGGCCTCACATTGCGGCCTCACATTGCGGCCCCACATTGCGGCCTCACATTCCTAGTGCAATAATCAGCAAGTAGTAATTAAGGGAGATTCTTCCCCCCGCCCCCCCCCCCCCATCTCCAAGTAGTATCAGCCCTTCAGATAAATGACAGTAAAAAGTGATGAGGCCATTCAGCAGAGGAATTTAACCATGAGAGGAACTCATTCCTAATGCAATAATCAGCAAGTAGTAATTAAGGGAGATTCTTCCCCCCCCCCCCCCCCCCCATCTCCAAGTAGTATCAGCCCTTCAGATAAATGACAGTAAAAAGTGATGAGGCCATTCAGCAGAGGAATTTAACCATGAGAGGAACTATATAGCTGTTCGAAAATGAACTGTAAAAATGTTAACGATGCCCAAAGTATACTTTTAAATGAAGATGACGTGGTGAAGAGAGGGAGATATTGAGAGAGAAAGAGAGAGAGATAGGGAGAGAGAGATAGGGAGTAGAGAGAATGGAAGAAAGATAAAGAGAGAGAGAATGGAAGAAAGGGAGATAATGAAATAAAGAGAGAAAGAGAATGCGAGAGAGCTAGAGAATGGAAGATATAGAGAAAGAGAGAGAGAGAGAATGGAAGAAAAAGAGAGAAAGAGCCAGAGAAATGAAAAAAAGTGAGAGAGAGGGAGGAGAGAAATAGATAAATAGAGTACACCAACAACGACCAATCTACTGTGCACTAGAAACCTTGGAAGCGATGTCTTCCAGCCAGGGTCTCCACTGTAAAAGACACTAGAAACCTTGGAAGCGATGTCTTCCAGCCAGAGTCTCCACTGCATATAAGACACTAGAAACCTTGGAAGCGATGTCTTCAAGCCAGGAGTCTCCACTGTATAAGACACTAGAAACGTTGGAAGCGATGTCTTCCAGTCAGGGTCTCCACTGTATATAAGACACTAGAAACCTTGGAAGCGATGTCTTCCAGCCAGGGTCTCCACTGTATAAGACACTAGAAACGTTGGAAGCGATGTCTTCCAGCCAGGGTCTCCACTGTATATGACACTAGAAACCTCGGAAGCGATGTCTTCCAGCCAGGGTCTCCACTGCATATAAGACACAATAAGCCTCGGAAGCGATGTCTTCCAGCCAGGGTCTCCACTGTCACGAGCCAGGGAATTGAAGACGTGCGGCCTTCAAAAAACATGAAAACCGGAACCACGTGATTCATCTGGAGCCACGTGATTCATCTGGAGCCACGGAAACGCTTTCGATGACAATTCAAGCGTTAAATTTGGAAGGAGTGGTGAGAGTGGGGGTGGGGAGCAAACTGGAATGATTGGCCTCTCCACGGGTGTCATTAGCTATTACCATAGGGGAAAGAACATGCCTTCATTGCCTCTTAAAGCAAGCCTAGATGACGGAAGGGTTAATTTAGTTCTCAAAGGGTTAAAGTCGCCGGGTGCTCTAAAAAACCCCGTCCCTCATCACTTAAAGTTTATTGGTTTGCCGGCCCCTTGGCTGTGTAGTATTTTCGTGAGATTCCCATCATTGTCAATCTTGACCTAATCTTTTTCTCATTATCCCGTATAGTCCTCATTTCTTCTTCTCTTCGGAGCAGTCACATCTGAAAGGGCCAACATGTATTAAATAGGCCATACTTCATGACATTTTTTAAACATTTTTATATTTTTTTATTTTTTTTTGCAAATAAAACCAGGTGGCTGCTGAAGAATCGTTTCCACACAAATAAAAAGAATTCTTTTTTTTGTGTGTTCTGTTTATAAATTTTAATTTATATTATAACAAATTAATTGGTTGAATAACCTCTCTCCCGTTGAGTTTAATTAGGCCATAAAAATGAAATGCAATTCATATTAATTTATTCCTAATGCATTAGCTGTTTTAATGAATATTTGAAGCTTATCTCCGTAGTATAAATTTAAATCTGTATTTCTGTCTCTCGCTCTCTCTCTCTTTCTCTCTCTCTCTATCTATCTTTCTCTCTCATCTATATTTCTATCTCTCTCACTCAGCCTCTCTGTGTATTCCTCCCTCTCTCTGCTTCTGCCTCTCCCTCTCTCTTTCTGCCTCTCTCTCTCTCTCTCTGTCTCTATCTGCCTCTATTGCTGTCTGTTTTTTCTACCTCCCTTCATT
Source organism: Lymnaea stagnalis (assembly GCA_964033795.1). NCBI lineage: Eukaryota > Metazoa > Mollusca > Gastropoda > Lymnaeidae > Lymnaea > Lymnaea stagnalis. The sequence goes on along the minus strand of CAXITT010000414.1, from coordinate 560,894 downwards.
TTGCTTGTTTCGTGGTGTCAGCCCCTCTTCTTGCTCTTGTATTTCTCTCACTCTTTTAGTCAAACTATTTTTTCCCTGATCTTCTTTTCTTTCCTTCTCTTTCGATCTCGTTCGGCTTCTCGTATGTCTGTCAGTGTGCTGTCGCCATGTATGTTTCTCCCTCACGTTTCTTGTGGTCAACAGGTCGTGTGACACCTGGACAGTGGGAAACAAATAAAACTACAATGAGAAAGACTGTGATCCAGCAATCAATAGCGGGTGGATAGAGTAAATACCAATATAAATTAAAGAAATGACTAAAACACACACGGTTACATACACAATTAAACTTGTAAAAAAAAAAAAAAAGTTTTGCTTAATTATTAAAGTCTCTTCATCGTCTATCGGTACATTTCTTAGCAGTGGGGCTCAAACTAAAATCGCGGGACATCCATGGTAAAAGAAATCGTGCTGAAAAGATAAATACATTATTTAGCAGGTCGTGGCAATTAAATATTTTCATAAATTGATTAGATTGATTGTCAGCATAAGATAAAGAAAGTAATTTAATCGTTATAAAAGGTAGCTGAATAAATTATTTGTTTTAAATGTTAAAATGCGTATGTTTTTTTAAAAAAATAAACCAAATTTTATTAGGATCCTGTTGTCGTCTGAGGTCGTCGATATTATGTCCGTGGGTTTGCTGAGATTGACCAACAATAGGCACTTTTCAAACTTCAGACTTTATTAGATCCTTCACGTAGGATTGTGTCCTCAGTCTCGATATGAACATTGATAATATTAAAGTAAAAAAACCGCAAAAGAAACAAGTTGAATTTTGACGACTGGTCCATTGGGTCTGTTAAAGACCCGTGTTGAGACTTTGATGTGTGAAAAAAAAAAAAAAAAAAAAAAAAAAAAAAATTGTTTGAATTAAAAAAAATAATAAAATAACTAAATTAAAAATAAAAGCGAATAGGTTTTAAACTGGAAGTTATTCCATTCGCCCTCCGTATCCACATGTAAACTACGCCCTTGAAGGTGTATCTCTATCTACAGCACGTTGTAAACACTGAAAGGACTACCCGTATCTTATTAGCTAAACATCATCTCCTCATCTCTTCGCTTTTTCCTCGAGTAAATGAACAAAATCTTTATTGACTTGCCTGTTTGCCTACACATTATCTATCCTTGAGTTCTGATGCTACATCCTGACACAACATAAGCGTCCACACAACGCATGGACGTGTATTCCCGAAGAAATGCTCGGTGCTCTCATCGCACCGCTGACCTCGAGCTCGCCTCGGCTGTCTTATCCCATCCTCACAACCTTTTGTTGATTCCCGCAGAGCCAGCTTAAAGCCTTCTATTGTGCTGGTGCGTTCCAGTTCGGCACCGTTCTGTGATTGCGCACTGGGACGAAACTTGCGATAAGGGAAAACCGATGAGGCGAGCAGTGTAGACATGTTTGCACCATTTGATTTGAACGGCGCAAAAAATCATTAACGGCATCAATATGCGTGTCAAACAGGCTTGTTGGTCGGGGTCTCTGTGGGCCAGTTTCAATGAAAAGATAACAAAAAAAAAATAGTTGGGCATTGTGAGATAACATTTATTTGTTGTTGTTTTTTTAAAGTCATTTTTTAAAGGAATGTATATATCGTTAAAAAAAGAAATCTTGATTTCAATTTGCCTTACGACTTCAGTGAGTAATAAAATAATCATGGCTGGACAAATATCAAGTTCCACATGGGTGGCTACAAACTGGAAAATATACCGTTGTACGGGGGGGGGGGGGGGGAGGCTATAGTCTAGAAAATATACAGTTGTACTTGGGTGGCTACGGCCTGGAAAATATAGAGTTGAACATGGGTGGCTACAGCCTGGAAAATATACAGTTGAACATGGGTGGCTACAGCCTGGAAAATATACAGTTGAACTTGGGTGGCTACAGCCTGGAAAATATACAGTTGAACATGGGTGGCTACAGCCTGGAAAATATACAGTTGTACATGGGTGGCTACAGCCTTGAAAATATACAGTTGTGCATGTGGCAACTTTGCTGTTGATGTGGAGAGATGGCATTTTCGTCCCCCTTCACGGTTTTTTTCGTTTTGTTTCTTTTGTAGACTAACACTTTTTGGCACACCCGGGGTGGTAATAACCATAGCCACGCCCCTGCATGGGTCTCGTGTGTACATTTTGCCAGCGCATAGGGGAAGCAAGTTTATCGAAATGGCGATGATGCATAATATTATTAACATATTTGACATAAATGCCCATAGGAAATTTGTCGAAAGCTATGTAATAGGCTTCATGTAATACCCGATGTCACTGGACTGCTTGAAGACTAATTCAGAATAATAACAAGCAACAAGCATCAAGAAACTACCAACGAACGATGCCGCGCTAAAATGTACAGGATCTTAACCTAAGCAACCAGCAGATTCTTACCGTCAACATTCTAAACAAAAAACAAAAAAACAAAAAAGGAAAAAAACAAACTGTCAAGGAATGCTGTGACACAAAAATGTGAATTCATTTATACGCCACATTTACAATGATTCAGTCGATGGCTAAAAATCCATGAGTCAGATTAAGTGTCGTAGGTTGACCCTCAATGAAATATTAAAATTTTCAGTTTTAAACGAAACCAATACAGATGAAGTTGTTCGCGATATGTAATAGCCTATTTTAAACACACACACAAAAAAGTCACTAACGCAAATCGTATTCCTGTGATTATTTCGCAATTCTCAACACATCTTATGTTAACTTTTATACGTCATTCTCAACACATCTTATGTTAACTTTTATACGTCATTCTCAACACATCTTATGTTAACTTTTATACGTCATTCTCAACACATCTTATGTTAACTTTTATACGTCATTCTCAACACATCTTATGTTAACTTTTATACGTCATTCTCAACACATCTTATGTTAACATTTATACGTCATTCTCAACACATCTTATGCTAACTTTATACGTCATTGATAAATATATATAAATATATATATATACATATATACTAGTTAAAGTAAACGGATCTCGGGTTTAAGTAAAAAAACAACAGACAATGAGATATGCACTTTAAAATATCTCCTTCTTTAGAGCGGTTAATAGAAGGTGCTTTTTTTTTCTTCTTTTTTTTTCTTTTTGCTAACAATTGGATTTTTCAGATGTATTTTTAATAGGAATAAATAAGAACTAGCGGCAAAACCCGGCGTAATTCGGGGATATAATTGCATTTTACATGCTAAAGGGCTACCGGTTGCCCAGGCATTTTTTTTGCGGGGGGCGGGGGGAGGCATTGTGTTGCTTGGAATGAAACCACTAGGGGGGGGGGGGGCTTACTGGGGAAATGGCGATGCTCTACAAAAAAGACCTTTAATATTTAATGCCCCATTGCAAACTCACATTTTCTAATTAGCAGCCCCAGGGATTCGGAGAGGTCAAAGTTCTCCGCCCTTTCTCCCCCAAGGCCAGACGGAGGTCGCTCGTCCAGTGTAATCATAGCTGACATTGTCCAATAAGTCGAAAATGGCGGTAATAAAAGGGTAAGGGCGGTCCAGGAGGTCTTACAATTATGATTCTACAATGGAACGCGCCTTTCGGCAAACAAAGAATTGACAAAGATCTCATTTTGCTCTTTGGCGAAGAAAAAAAAATGTTTTAGACATTCTCTTCCCATTACTTTAATCCCGACTGAGTGTCTTAAATATTTTCTCATTATTTTTCCTTTGGATTCCTCGAATGCGTTTAAAGTGTGACTTCCAATATTGACTAGGTCTGCACCATTATTTTGTTTTTAGGATTACTGCCTTCCTATCATACTCACACCCTCCCCCCCCAGCCCAGATAGCCCCTTATAATGGGCGACGGAGCGGCACGCTGGAAGCATCCTCCTCCCTCGATGAGATAGCCTCTCAATCCTTGACTTCACGTGGTGGACTTAACAAACAGGGGTCACCGCAACCATGGAGCACCTGGCCGGTAGGTCGTGCTGCCCCTTTTTTACAACACGGCATGAGGTCGACTGCTAGGAGCACCTGGGCGGTAGGTCGTGCTACCCTTTTTTACAACACGGCATGATGTCGACTGCTAGGAGCACCTGGGCCGTAGGTCGTGCTACCCTTTTTACAACACGGCATGAGGTCGACTGCTAGGAGCACCTGGGCGGTAGGTCGTGCTACCCTTTTTACAACACGGCATGAGGTCGAGTACTATTAATTAAAGTAATTACCCAAAAAAAAAAAAAAAAAAAAAAAAAAAATTCTATTTCAATTGCAGATTTATTTTTTATCAAACATGGTCGTAAACACTTGGATATTTAGGATTAATTAAACAAAACAAACACACTTTGGGGCAGTGAATGAGATGATTACTTAGGGCCTATTCTTCTGACAAGTTTCAAAACTTCAATAGTTTAAGCATGCGTTTTATGAGTGGATTCGTTTTATGAGCATCAAACCGTTAGAGAAATGCCAAAAGCAACTATTTTTTTTTTACATTTTCTGGCCCAAATTATTGACTTCAATTGTTTGAGCTTGTGCCGTGGATCGTGCGGGTGGGCTGGGTTGGAGGCTGTTGTTGTGTCAACATGGACTGGGAAGTGGATTAAGATGCAATCAAAATAATTGGATTTGAATCAACCGTCTTAATCCCTATCCATGATCAACCAGGTGTAACACGGAGGGTGCTGGTAAGAGGAGGGTGGGGGGGGGAGCGATGATGTCCCTTGTAAGAGGGAAATTATCTCCTCAGATCATGTGGCTAAATTTGATTTTTAATTATTATTTTTTTTAAAAATAAATTATTGAAACTTCATTTTTCTACCTTTTTTTCTCCATTCTTTTTTGTAAAATATCATTTGAATGGTAAGGTCCAATGCTTGTTCAATACTCTCTCTCTCTCTCTCTCTCTCTCTCTCTCTCTCTCTCGTTCTCTTTTATTGGTTCTATCATCAATTCTTGGAGCTTGAGTTCACGTTTCTTTCTATAACATCAGTGACAAGAAGGCGATGTTTGATAACGCTACTTAGCGTGAGTTCGGAATTGATATGAAGAAAACAGAGAGACTATAAACAGAACCAAATTACTGAAGGAATACAAAGTGTGTTCCCGACAACCCCACCCCACCCCCCCCCCCAACCAAAGACATGTTAAACTATTTTAAACATATGTGTAGGTTCCTCCTAGCGAGTGTTCTCTTCACAAAGACATGTCACGCTGTTTTACTTCTTTGTGAATGTCCTCCGTTGAAAGTATGATTTCCCCAAAGACATATTTCCCTATTTATAGCTATGTGAACGTACTCATAGAAAATGTTTTTTTTCCCCCCCCCCCCCAAAATATGTTAAACCATTTAATCCTATGTGAACGTACTCATAGAAAGTGAGTTTTTCCCAAAGACGTCAACTATTTACTCCTTTGTGAGCAAATACCATAGACAGTGTGTTTTTCTCAAAGACGTGACACACTCTTTGACCCATATGTGAACGTAGCCCACAAGTGTGTTTTTCCCCAAGACGTGACACACTGTTTACCCATATGTTAACATATCACATAGAAGAAAACGCCCCCAAAAGAAAACAGCCACATCTCTGGGTTTTTTTTTCTCCACAGGGTTCAATGAGCTCTGAACATTGTTCACTTGACCGAACATCTTGCTTCCTTCATCTCCTCATCTGCACACGGCGACCCATTCGTCAGGCGTCCTCCTACTGCCGCCTGTAACCTTCCTGGTGTAAGGAAGCAGGGGCGGATTTATCTGGTGTCAAATTTTTCAGAAGGCCCCCCACCCCTTGCCTCTCCCCCCCCCCTTATTCAAAGCAAGAATTTTAAGGGATCGAGAAAAATCATAAAACAAATGCCATTGCATTAGTTTGCTGCATGTTTATTATAATTTTCACTTTTCACCCTCAGACACGGCCGTCTCGTCTCCACTAGAGATTAAGCCGCATAGTTGTGATAAGAATTTAGCAGTGTAGGTCTTTACTATGGTCTATAATATAGTAGTTGAATCAGTACACAAAGCGTTATTTGAACAATGAAGTGAAAGGCTGAAAAGGTTGCACAGTTACAATGAATTGATTGCCCATCAAATTGGAGACTCGGTTGTATGACGGATTGTGATGTCTTGCCGCGGGAGAGTTTTGAGCATAGCCTCCTTTTTTTTCAATAGAAGGGAAAAGAAAGTTCGAAAAAAAATAAGAGTAAAAACCAATAAACACACCTTTAACGCAAAAAAAAAAAAAAAAAAAAAAAAAAAAAAAAAAAAAAAAAAAAAAAAAAAAAAATTTTTTTTTTTTTTTTTTTTTTTTTTTTTTTTTTTGTTTAAAAAAAAAAAAAAAAAAAAAAAAAAAAAAAAAAAAAAAATAAATAAAATAATAATAATCAAATACAAAAATAAATAGATAAAAAAAACCTAGAAAACAACTAAATCAATTTAAGGTCCAAGCTAGTTTAGCACCTTGACATTTTCAAACCAGATGACATATTCGCAACTTAAGATATCCTAAAAAAACTCATGACATTTTATAATGTGTGACATTTGAGAAACACATGACATTTGATCATGTGTGACATTCTTAAAACACAAGACACTCTTCAAAGCACATGACGCTTTTCAAAACACAACACTTTTCAAAACACATGACACTCTTAAAAACACACGACACCCTTCAAAACACATGACACTCTTCAAAACACATGACACTCTTCAAAACACACGACACCCTTCAAAACACACGACACCCTTCAAAACACAGGACACTCTTAAAAAGACATGACACTCTTCAAAACTAATGACACTCTTCAAAACGCATGACACTCTTCAAAACTAATGACACTCTTCAAAACACATGACACTCTTCAAAACACATGACACTCTTCAAAACACATGACACCCTTCAAAACTAATGACAGTCTTCAAAACTAATGACACTCTTCAAAACACATGACACTCTTCAAAACACATGACACTCTTCAAAACACATGACACTCTTCAAAACACATGACACTTTTCAAAACACATGTCACTCTTCAAAACACATGACACTCTTCAAAACCAATGACACAATCAAAACTTTGTCAAAACCGCGGATATTTTAAAAGCCCGTGACATCATCAAAACCATGACATTCTCAAAACATGTGAAATTTTCAAAACCCATGATATTCTCAAAGGCTTAGACACACGGTTTTTTTTTTTGGTCCTTTAGGGTTCATTCAGGATTGGATATTATTTTAGCAATCGACAAATATCTGTTTGGATGAATACATGGAATAAACTTAACATTTTTAAGACATACTGATGAACATCTTACTGATGTATGACTTACTGATGTATGACTTACTGATGAGTGACTCACATACGTTTTTTCTCGTCACCACTTGAAATTCACAACGAAGCATGCCGATGCTTAAAACACTGTCATCACCTCATCAGCAGTCTCCAAACTAAAGTGAGAATTGTTAATTAACGTTAGCAAAACACATGTAGGTCTATCGGGGTGAGGGTAGACACGGGAAATGGATGGCGGGGGGACGTAGGGTCTAGATGTGTTACACATGATCTTTGAGATCTCCCTATCCAACATCAGCCGACCTCCCAGTCATAACTAGCTCATTCATCAGCCAACCTCCTAGGCAAACTAGTCCATTCAAGCAAACTCGACTCCCTCAGAAAGCATCACCAGCTCACTGAGATTACACACAATGCCCACCGAAAAAACAGCTTGGCTCTTGGCGTTTCGTGGCCCACGTCAATCGCAAGCCACTTATTGGTCCATTAAAGCGCCCAGCGTTATGTGTGGGGAAAGTACATTAGTTTTCGAGGCGAGGTCTCATGAATCGGCACGTTGGAATGGGTCGGCCCTTGGATGAGGTTTTTTTTTTTTTTTGCTCGGGTCCGCTGGGTACAAGGACTTAAGATGTTTATGTCCCACAGCGGATTATGTGTGGGGAAAGTACATTAGTTTTCGAGGCGAGGTCTCATGAATCGGCACGTTGGAATGGGTCGGCCCTTGGATGAGGTTTTTTTTTTTTTTTGCTCGGGTCAGCTGGGTACAAGGACTTAAGATGTTCATGTCCCACAGCGGATCTTTAATCGTTAGTCGCCATCGATTTCTGCTGCCTGACTTCCGGTTTGAAAACTCCAAAATAGATTCACGGTCTCGGGTTACCCCGTCTTCAGCTTTCGTCACTGACAAGAAAATGAACGTGAAAAAATAGAAATGGAAATAAGATAGGGAAAGAAAAAAAAAAAAAGATGGAGAAGAGGGTGCATTTATTTCGATATTTGGTACTTAAGAATTAGTTTTATGCGAGTTCAGCCTTTCGGCATTAGATGGCATTACGCGAACATTTGAAACAGTTTTAGTGTTCAAGTTGAATAGCAAGAGAAAATGCAGTTACAATTTAGATGGTTAAAATTACGTGGACCCTTAACAGAAGGTTGTAAAAAGAAAACTTGTGTAACTCCAGAGCCATTCATAGCTAATAAAAAAAAAAATTAGATCAAAATTAACGTCAGTGTGTTACAATGGATAGGATGGGGCTAAAGAGATAAAGGGCGTTAGCGATATCCAGAATAGCCCCTCCCCCACCACCACAACCCCACCCCCCGAGATGTGACACAAACAAAGTTTAGAGATGACTTTAGCAGAAATTCTTATGGAGGAAGAAGTACATTAACCTATATGTGCCCTAATGATGTGTACTCACACCATACTTTCAACTATAAGACAGCATGTGTCACAACAACCATCCTAAGAAGGAGCCTCACATCCTGTGTCACAACAACCATCCTAAGATGGAGCCTCACATCCTGTGTCACAACAACCATCCTAAGATGGAGCCTCACCTCCTGTGTCACAATAACCATCCTAAGATGGAACCGCACCTCCTGTGTCACAACAACCATCCTAAGATGGAGCCTCACATCCTGTGTCACAATAACCATCCTAAGATGGAACCTCACCTCCTGTGTCACAACAACCATCCTAAGATGGAGCCTCACATCCTGTGTCACAACAACCATCCTAAGATGGAGCCTCACCTCCTGTGTCACAACAACCATCCTAAGATGGAGCCTCACATCATGTGTCACAACAACCATCATAAGATGAAGCCTCACATCCTGTGTCACAACAACCATCCTAAGATGGAGCCTCACATCCTACGTCACAACAACCATCCTCACTTGGAGCCTCACATCCTGTGTCACAATAACCATCCTAAGATGGAGCCTCACCTCCTGTGTCACAACAACCATCCTAAGATGGAGCCTCACATCCTGTGTCACAACAACCATCCTAAGATGGAGCCTCACCTCCTGTGTCACAACAACCATCCTAAGATGAAGCCTCACATCCTGTGTCACAACAACCATCCTAAGATGGAGCCTCACATTCTACTGTGGTCAAACACATGCCTCAGACGAAACCCCATTGTTGTCAAAACACATCTCTCAGACGATATCTCATTTTTGTCACACACATACCTCAGTACTGATAAGTTTAGATGTACATGTGGACAGTAATGTCACACACATAATTAGATGTACATGTGGGCACTATTGTCACGCACATACCTCAGTACTGATACGTTTAGATGTACATGTGGACAGTAAAGTCATACACATACTTAGATGTACATGTGGGCACTATTGTCACACACATACCACAGTACTGATACGTTTAGATGTACATGTGGACAGTAATGTCATACACATACTTAGATGTACATGTGGGCACTATTGTCACACACATACCACAGTACTGATACGTTTGGATGTACATGTGGGCACTATTGTCACACACATACCACAGTACTGATATGTTTGGATGTACATGTGGGCACTATTGTCACACACATACCTCAGTACTGATACGTTTGGATGCACTTGTTGATATTGTGAGTGTAAGCAATCGATTATGGCATTCCCTTTTTTTTTTTTAGGGATACTGCCCGTTAATTTTATTACCTCGCCGTCTGCCATCAAGCGAAAATAGGTCATTCGTCACTCGTCTGCATTTTTGTGTTGTTCTTTTCATTTGACATGCCAGGGTCACGTGCTGAGTACGGTGCTCCATTAATGATTGTACATTAAACTTGATGTACATGTGGGCACTATTGTCACACACATACCTCAATAATGATACATTTGGATGCACTTGTTTATATTGTGAGTGTAAGCAATCGATTATGGCAGTCCCTTTTTTTTTTTTTAGGGATACTGCCCGTTAATTTTATTACCTCGCCGTCTGCCATCAAGCGAAAATAGGTCATTCGTCACTCGTCTGCATTTTTGTGTTGTTCTTTTCATCTGACATGCCAGGGTCACGTGCTGAGTACGGTGCTCCATTAATGATTGTACATTAAACTGGGAACTCACTGAAAGAGGTGGTCATTATTTAATCATAAGAGTCTCTTTTGAACAAGACATGAACAGAGTCAATATGTCAAACTGTTGTCTTGTTTTTAACTGGTTTAAAAAAAAAAAATGTTACTTTCAATTTTTAATAGATTCCATATTCTGTACTTTAGGGGAGCGGGGTTGGGGGGGGGGGGTTTGAAGAGGATCAATGCTGTAAAATTTATTGATTACACCGCAGGCTAGAATGTTAAATTGATTTAATGTTAACTAGAATTTGTGTTAATTTTTTTTAAATTAAAACTTTGATAAATATTAAATTGATTGAATGTTAAATTGATAAAATGTTAAATTGATTGAATGTGCAATTGATAAAAGGTCAAATTGATAAAATGTTAAATAGATTGAATGTAAATTTGGACTAATAGCAAAATGATTTAGAATTTTAACTTGATGTAATGTTTCATATTGATAGAATGTTACGGCTATCAAATGTTCAATGGAATTGAATGAGTCAAACATCAAACGCGGGGGTTGGGGGGGGGGTTGGTTGACCCTCCAAATAGTTTAATCATTGCAAACATTATTTTGAAGTTATGAAGTTATTGAGACGGTATCATGAAACTTAAGAAGCTCTAATTTGAAAAAAACACTTTTTTTTTTGTGTCGACCAGAACTTTTTCGACCAGAGTAACTGATCCACATGCTCGAAAGTTCCATGCTATACCCTACTGGTCAGACGTCAGTAAAAGCCAAAGGCGAATTTATTCTCCTTGAGGCTCCAATGCCAAATACGTCATGTGACTGAAAATCGTTCACCATACGTCTGCAATCTTCAATCTTCCATCCCGAATATGACGACATCAAGCTCAGATCAATTTTCTTATGTTCGAGGCACCGTCAAGCCAAACACCGAGCTGGCGTTTTCTTACGGACCTCCTGTTATCCGTGGGTGCTTTCAAATAAGGCCTTCCGACTGTGACCCAGTTTCCTTCTTAGTTGACATTCGGGGTGGCTGCAAGACCAACACGATCCTTATAAAAAACCTGGCAGCTTTCGTTTCAATTAGATGCCAAATTGACGTTCAACTGACTGAGTGGAGCAATTTCTGTAAACCCCACGTCCGCATTTTCCATTTCCCCGTCTCTATCCACATCCTTCTCTCCATCATTCTCTCTCTCTCTTCTCTTCTCCGCCCCTTCACTTGGGGGGATTAATCAGTTTTACTCACATGCATGGAAGACATTTTTTTTTTTTTTTTTTTTTAAAGTTTAACGAGGGAGAGGGGGGTCGGGGGATGTCAAGGGCGCAACCCTTTGAAGTCACCCGTCCCTCCCCCCCTTTCCCCCCGGCCCGTTTAATGAGGGTTTGT
>CAXITT010000414.1:512721-540313 GCA_964033795.1 Lymnaea stagnalis | reverse complement strand
ACCGTTGAATAATGACATGTGGACAGGAGGGGGGCCTCGGAAGGGCTGTTTTCAGCCACAGGCGTAGATAGAATATAAATACTTTTTTTTTTTTGTTACCCGACTATTTAAAATATATCATTAAACAAGCCCAGCCCACTACTGGTTCCGCCCATTTTTTTAAATGTTTTTTTTTTTTTTTAATGGTGAATCAAAGAAAATTCCACTTTCATTTGAAGTTTTGGCGCTGCCTTCTATAATGTAGTATAACTGATTTGATGGTCTGATCTTTAGTGCATTATTTACACCCGACTCTACGGGTCGGTAATTTGTTAACTACTGGAATCGACACAAAGTTATATTTTCACGCATTTTAACATTTTCTTCCATGTTATTGAACTATTTTAATAATTTTTATATCTGTTATTACCGATAGTGATGGTAAAGTTGTATCACAAAAGTAAATACAAAAAAAAATAACATTTATACTTTTTTGTGTGTCGTTTCAATAAAACATTTCATTTTATTTAAAGAAACCCTACTCAAATAACATATTATAACCAAATGTTTTAAATATGTTTTATATTAACAAAAGCGTCTGCATTTTGATTAGAATTTGACCCAAAAACAAAAAAAAAAACAACTTAATTTCCAAATGGAATGTGCGTCACCTTATATCAAAATGCATCAGCGAATGCATCTTTGATAAATCCCTTATCTCTAGGAAACTCTCTGGGCCAAGGTTTTAAAAAAAAAAAACGAGTCGGCGAATCCCATTGTGAATACTAATGTCTAAATCTGGTCTAAATTAGGACTTGACAGAGATAAGTTTTGCCGCATATTCTTATATTTTATTCAAAAAATTCAAATTTTGCTTTATCTTCCCGCACACAGCCGATGCATGGTGGAAATTTTTGATGACTTTCAGCCGCCACAGATAGATGCTGCATCGACGTGAGGGATATCGCTTTTTGTATGCACGCCTTAGTGTTTGAGACAGCCGGGGGTATGTTTTATTGGGAAATCGGGGAAAAATGCAATTCCGGAATCGGTACCGGGCTTTAAAAAAAAAAAAAAAAAGGGGGGGGGGGGGGGGGGGGTATTGTTTTAACGACTCAATAGATTCATAAGCGTCGCCTGGATCGGTAGTCATTATGGTTGACGGAATCGAAGGTTTGAATATTCGGATCAGTGGACCGGTGATGGAGTCTAGAGTTATGATGTTGAAATAAGTGAGAATGTTTTTAAGAGGAGCGGCCCGTGGCTGAAAAAACGGCGTATGAAATCTCTCTCTACATTTTACCGATATTCTGTAACCATTCAATACATAATGTAAAACAACGGCCCACAATGAGATATTCTGTAACCATTCAATACATAATGTAAAACAATGGCCCACAATGAGATAGAAACTGTGTGTGTGTCTCCTGCAAGTGATTTGGTTTTTTCTGTGCCGCTTGTGTGTGTGTGTGTGGGGGGGGGGGGGGGATGTGGGTCTGGCAACCATTTGATCTATTGCTCCTCCAACCTATTATTGTCAATTGTTATTTCTTGAAACGGTCTGTTGACGGCAAGATAACTGGTTACACCCTGTTTTATGTACAGTTCATTTATTGTAAGTCAGCTTGGCGTTGGTGTGTTGATTTCACTGAATGAGGTGATGAGAGTACAGAAATGTGTCTTAAATGACGTGTTGAGAGTATACACACATGTGTCTCTAATGAGTTGATGAGAGTACAGAAATGTGTCTTAAATGACGTATCGAGAGTATGTGTCTCTAAAGAGTTGATGAAGTGCAGACGTGTGTCTCAGCGTGCGCCTCATCTATTGCAGTCCAGTATCCTTGAAAAAAAAATCCTAAACCTTATTCTAAACTTCTTTGTATTTTGGCCATTATGGCTTCCACGACGTGAAAGGGTCAAGGTAATTCAATGAAAAGCTGAAGAAGAAATGCATATCATAAATATGTAAATACATTGTTAGGAGAGGACAAAGAGGACAAAAAAAAAAGTAAGTGTGCCAATTTTTTTTGGTCGCATGACGCTATGCTTGACACGTCTCGCCCAATTTCTTGTTTAAACAGCGTGAGTAATGCCCCGTGATTAGGCGGAATCGTCTGAGGATTGTGTCTGAGGCCTGGCCTTCACAAAAACCTTAACAGGATTCCGGTGGCCCCTAAGTGAGTTAGGGTCGAGATGGCGAGGAAGAATTAGCTGCAACTGAAAGAGGCGCCCCACTCGCTACGGATGACTCAAAGGATTGGGGGGTGGGGGTGGGGGCGGGCGGGGGGGGGGTCAAAGTTTAAAAATTGGTGCATTTTTCATAAATTTGAAACTTTTTTTCGGATATTTTTAGTTTAAAAATTGTTAAGAAACATCGATTACATTTTTTATTTAAGGATTAATTCTAAAATATATTTTCTTGAGAAATAGTTTTCTTGATGATCTACTTAATGACAGGGAAAGATTTATGGCTCAGATGCAAAATGGATACAAAAATTATTGTCACCACCAGCTATACTATAGCCAAAAATGTACACAATACATCATCCTGGCTCGAATAAATTGCTCCGTAAAACAAAGTCCAAAATGTATGCATAATGAAAATGCGACAACGTCCTATGTGTCAACTTCCTTATGTGTCTACATCATCATGTGCCTATGTCATTATTTGGCTACATCCTTATGTGTCTACGTCCTTCAATTGGCGCGAATGGAAACATCCATGAAACTTAGTTTGGGTTTTCGTCGCAGACTTCACAGTGGGGGACACGGGGCGTGATACAGCATCTCCATCAGAGAACGGGCGTGATACAGCATCTCCATCAGAGAACGGGCGTGATACAGCTTCTCCTTCAGAACACAGGCGTGATACAGAATCTCCGTCAGAGAACGGGCGTGATACAGCTTCTCCTTCAGAACACGGGTGTGATACAGCGTCTCCTTCAGAACACGGGCGTGTTACAGCGTTCAGAACACGTGTGTGATACAGCACCTCCTTCAGAACACAGGTGTGATACAGCATCTCCTTCAGAACATGGGCGTGATACAGCACCTCCTTCAAAAAACGGGCGTGGTAAAGTACTTTTTGAAGAACATGGGCGTGATACAGCACCTCCTTCGGAGCATGGGTGTGATACAGCTTCTCCTTCAGAAAACGGGCGTGATACAGCACCTCCTTCAGAACACGTGTGTGATACAGCATCTCCTTCAGAACACGGGTGTGATACAGCTTCTCCTTCAGAAAACGGGCGTGATACAGCACCTCCTTCAGAACACGTGTGTGATACAGCATCTCCTTCAGAACACGGGCGTGATACAGCATCTCCTTCAAACCGCGGGCGTGATTCAGCACCTCCTTCAGAACACTTATGTGATACAGCATCTAATTCAGAACACGGGCGTGATACAATTACCTCCTTCAGAACACGGGCGTGATACAATTACCTCCTTCAGAAAACGGGCGTGATAAAGCACTTTCTGGAGAACACGGGCGTAATAAAGCACTTCCTTAAGAAAACGGGCGTGATACAGCACTTCCTGGAGAACACGGGCGTGATACAACTACCTCTTTCAGAAAACCGGCGTGATATAGCTCTTCCTGGAGAACACGGGCGTGATGAAGCCCTTCCTGGAGAACATGGGAGTGATAAAGCACTTCCTGGAGGACATGGGGCGTGATAAAGCCCTTTTTGGAGAACACGGGCGTGATAAAGCACGCCCCGAAGAGCACGGGCGTGATAAAGCACTTCCTGGAGGACATTGGCGTGATAAAGCACTTCCTGGGGACATGGGCGTGATAAAGCACTTCCTGGAGGACATGGGCGTGATAAAGCACTTCCTGGGGACATGGGCGGGTCAAGTGATTTGGTTTTTTCTGTGCCGCTTGTGTGTGTGTGTGTGGGGGGGGGGGGTGATGTAGGTCTGGCAACCATTTGATCTATTGCTCCTCCAACCTATTATTGTCAATTGTTATGTCTTGAAACGGTCTGTTGACGGCAAGATAACTGGTTACACCCTGTTTTATGTACAGTTCATTTATTGTAAGTCAGCTTGGCGTTGGTGTGTTGATTTCACTGAATGAGGTGATGAGAGTACAGAAATGTGTCTTAAATGACGTGTTGAGAGTATACACACATGTGTCTCTAATGAGTTGATGAGAGTACAGAAATGTGTCTTAAATGACGTATCGAGAGTATGTGTCTCTAAAGAGTTGATGAAGTGCAGACGTGTGTCTCAGCGTGCGCCTCATCTATTGCAGTCCAGTATCCTTGAAAAAAAAATCCTAAACCTTATTCTAAACTTCTTTGTATTTTGGCCATTATGGCTTCCACGACGTGAAAGGGTCAAGGTAATTCAATGAAAAGCTGAAGAAGAAATGCATATCATAAATATGTAAATACATTGTTAGGAGAGGACAAAGAGGACAAAAAAAAAAGTAAGTGTGCCAATTTTTTTTGGTCGCATGACGCTATGCTTGACACGTCTCGCCCAATTTCTTGTTTAAACAGCGTGAGTAATGCCCCGTGATTAGGCGGAATCGTCTGAGGATTGTGTCTGAGGCCTGGCCTTCACAAAAACCTTAACAGGATTCCGGTGGCCCCTAAGTGAGTTAGGGTCGAGATGGCGAGGAAGAATTAGCTGCAACTGAAAGAGGCGCCCCACTCGCTACGGATGACTCAAAGGATTGGGGGGTGGGGGTGGGGGCGGGCGGGGGGGGGGTCAAAGTTTAAAGATTGGTGCATTTTTCATAAATTTGAAACTTTTTTTCGGCTATTTTTAGTTTAAACGTTGTTAATAAACATCGATTACGTTTTTTNACTTCCTGGAGGACATTGGCGTGATAAAGCACTTCCTGGGGACATGGGCGTGATAAAGCACTTCCTGGAGGACATTGGCGTGATAAAGCACTTCCTGGGGACATGGGCGTGATAAAGCACTTCCTGGAGGACATTGGCGTGATAAAGCACTTCCTGGGGACATGGGCGTGATAAAGCACTTCCTGGAGGACAGGGGGCGTGATAAAGCACTTCCTGGAGGACATGGGCGTGATAAAGCACTTCCTGGAGGACGTTGACGTGATAAACACCTACTGGGTAACACGGGCGTGATGAAGCACTTCCTGGAAAACAAGAGTGTGATAAAGCACCGCCTGGAGAACAAGGGTGTGATCACTCCGTGGATACGGCACCGCCTAGAGAACACGAGCGGGATTCTCATTGTAGAAAATCTTGTTACTAGTCTATTGTTTTTTACCCTTTCCTTGATACAGTGCACCTTCAGGGCGGCGAACCATTTCGTAATAATAGGCGATGTTTTACTTGGTGTCGTACTATTAGATGTCTCTCATCATTGGTTTTGTCCACCTTGTACAAACACGGTCCCGGCCCTTTACGATCAGTTAATCTTTGACCAATGATCGAAAATCATATTTAACTATTGAAAACTTTTCCCTCCGTTGAGTAACCTGTTTCGAAAAAAATTCCCAATTATATCTCCCTTTTCACTACTTGAAACACGTGACGGCTGAAGCAATATAGGACGCACGTGTTAAAAAGGCTCGAGTTTCAGTACTGTTATTTATTGTCTCATATTGTATCAACAATCTGTATCCACAGTAAGGATGTGCCATGTTACATTCTGTTTGTGAATCCCTGGTATTAAATGCCGAATAATGTTAGTACAGTTTCAAAATAATTGGATAATTTCTTTGTACCAGTGTTCAAATGGAAAATGAACAAAAAAAATAATTACCGATACCACTTTATTTACCTGACGCGGGGCATGGTTTAATAAATTTGAAGTTCAATAGTTATGGAAGGTACATTTTTGTTTTATGCTGCAGTTTAACTTTGTAAGCAACTGAGAATTTTTTCCCTAAATCGCATTGTAATATATACTGGATTCGAGCACATTTTCTCACAGTTTATATTATGGTGATAACGCCTGCAAGACTTACTTTGTTACCCTTGATGGAAACATTTTCAACCAAATATGTCATTCGTAATACCATGTTCCGCTTTTTCATCCCACCCAGTAAACCAACGGAAATAGATATTTTAAGGGCATTTCATGGCCACCATCCGGATCTTGGAATTGGGTTCTGTCGATTTTTTTGTTCCCTGAGAGACTCGATAATAGGGGATACTTTGGGCGCTAAGCCAATTCCTTCCTGGGGTGAGCGAGTATTACTGCTCCAAATGTTTGTGGGGCTGTGAAGCTCTGGGGAGTTTTGAGGAGGAAAAAAAATGGGCAATAGGAATTATGTTTGCAAATGTTTTGCTGGGCCCAAGTGAAAATACATTTATATTAAGCAGTTGTCGTGGTAACGTCTCTACACTAGATCAAATTCGACATGAGATTACTTTGATGATTTTTTATTTTTAGTGTGTTCCTTTAGAGACTGTTAGAAACATAGGTCAATACATCCATTGGATATTTAAGAATTGTTTCATTCCTTTTTATTTCATAATGTTTATACATAATTGAAATACATACATTTGAAGGCATGTTGTTTTTATTTTATTTTGTCTTAATCGTTTACAAACATTTCATCTAGGTGTTCCCGTGTTCTTAGTTCTGACCTCGTCCATTATACTTTATTTCTGACTTTCGCCATTGAAACGTTATTTCTGATGAGTTATTATCCTTAGCATTTGTGTGGCAAATTTAAATACCATTTTTTTTCCTGTCAGGTATGTCAAAGATGTGTCTATTCTTCTGTCTGTTTTTAGGAATGCTATCATTTGCTGTACCATTTGCCGACCAGGGTATGTGGCATTCTGTCTTTATGTTAACCCAGTATCAACAATGTTAGATTTGAAAGAAATTGAGGATTCTGTTAAAATTCGCCAATCCTTGCGTGGGGGGAGTATTGGGGTTGCAATACATTTATACGCCACTAGGTGACACCATGAGTTAACCCCACTAGGTGACACCATGAGTTAACCCCACTGGGTGACACCATGAGTTAACCCCACTGGGTGACACCATGAGTTAACCCCACTAGGTGACACCATGAGTTAACCCCACTAGGTGACACTATGAGTTAACCCCACTAGGTGACACCATGAGTTAACGCCACTAGGTGACACCATGAGTTAACCCCACTAGGTGACACCATGAGTTAACGCCACTAGGTGACACCATGAGTTAAGCCCACTGGGTGACACAGACATTAATGAAGCCAAGCCTGAAGAAGACTTATGGCCTATACATTTAAGTTATGTGTTGCGATTTATGTTTCGCCGTACTTGTGGTCTGAAACGATCTGTGTCCATTAATCGAATGCTGATTGAAAAACAATAATAATAATAAATCGGGCCTGAATTTTACTCGGGAAAAACATGGTCAAAGAAAAAAAATGTCCGCTATTTATTTCACGCTTTCAGATATAAGAGGGCATGTTTATACAAACAGTGGTGTCATTTGAGTAGGGCGCCCCCCATGAATTGAAAAGATTTTTTTTTCAAAAGTTTTCAGTATATGGGACAGCAGAAGATCAATTTAAATGTAGAAGACAAAAAAATAAGACTAACAAAAAAGAATTATTCGTTGCTTTAGTATTACTAACAGGAAACATCAATCATAATCTGGCTAGTTTTATTTCAGTTGATGTGTACTGTGGCGCCTTCAGTAATAAATTTTTAAAAAACTCAACAAGCCGGCCTGATTTTGTTTTAACCCCCATCCTTCCCCCCTCTCCCCCCGAATATACCTAAAATGACGTCCCTGTGAACAAGGTAGTAAACACCTGAAGAAAGGATAGGCACTAGATATTTCGTTTGTGCTAAACCCGCTGTGTCTCCGCCCTTTTTTATCACAGATTAGAGTAAAGACGTACAAGGATTATAGAAATAGTTTTGGTTTTGTTTTAAATTAGAGGAATTTGTGAATTTTACCGAGTCCTAGACAGTTGGTCTTGGAGCCTCTACCATTGCTATCACCAACTATTGTATCCATTGCATATTATAATCTTATTTAATATGACCTCTTAGTTGAAGAATCATAATTGACATCAATTTAAGAAAAAAAAATAATTATTTAAAAACGTGAAAAAGTATCCTGGTGTCATCTCCTAATATCTTAAAATTCATTTAGAATGTCCATCTCTATGATCCCCCCTCATGCCTCCTCTCCCCCCCCCCCAAAAAAAAAAAGAAAAACACCAAAACAACAACATCACCATCTTTTGCTTGTGGTAACTTTTTCGCTGTGATTCATTAATGGCATTTTTGTAAAAGATCTCAGCTTGAACCAAGCAGATTCGGATACGGCTGGTGAAGTGGGGTTTTAAAACACATTGGCGTGTCTCCTCCTATCGGTGTGTAGTGGAGGACATTTGAAAATAAACACACATGTGTAACCTTTACTTGAGCACATCATTTTTTTTATAAAGTGACTGTTTCCCCCCACGCATAAACATATTTTTACTCTTTCTGTCTCCGTACATTTTTTTTATTTTCGCCCCTGAAGTCAGCGATACAGATATATAACTTTCAAGTGAGAGCACCTTGAAGTCAGCGCTACAGATGTATAACTTTCAAGTGAGAGCACCCTGAAGTCAGCGCTACAGATGTATAACTTTCAAGTGAGAGCACCCTGAAGTCAGCGCTACAGATGTATAACTTTCAAGTGAGAGCACCCTGAAGTCAACGCTACAGATGTATAACTTTCAAGTGAAAGCACCCTGAAGTCAGCGCTACAGATGTATAACTTTCAAGTGAGAGCACCCTGAAGTCAACGCTACAGATATATCACTTTCAAGTGAAAGCACCCTGAAGTCAACGCTACAGATGTATAACTTTCAAGTGAGAGCAAACTCCGGAAGAAGAAGAAATAAATATGAATAGAAAAGTTGGGGAAATGCCAGAGACATTTGCATACCACGGACGTACAGCCACGCCATGGGGGATAAGATTTCTTGAAAATAACGATCTCAGGGGAGGGAAGAAGTGTATAAGGAAATAACATTTGATTAAACCAGTCGTACATCATGACTAGGGAGATTTGTTGGAGTGGGTCGGAGGTGAGGGTACTTGTTAAAAGATTTGGGGTGTTTCCCTATTCATGTAATTTCCATGCGCTGGTTGGTCGCCTGATGATAAATCGTTGGATGTCAGAACAAGAGGGGGGGGGGGATAGTTTTGGATAGTCAGTTGGTGAGCGGTGCTAAAACAACAGCAAATAGTTTGGAAAAGAAAGTTGGTGAGCGATGCTAAACCAACATAAATAGTTTGCAATTGTCATTTGGTGAGCCATGCTAAAACAACAGACAAATTGTTTGGAATAGTCATTTGGTGAGCCATTGTAAAATAACAGAAAAATAGCTTGGAAAAGAAAGTTGGTGAGCCATGCTAAAACAACAGTAAAATAGCTTGGAAAAGAAAGTTGGTGAGCCATGCTAAAACAACAGAAAAGTAGATAGGAAAAGAAAGTTGGTGAGCCATGCTAAAATAACAGAAAAATAGATAGGAAAAGAAAGTTGGTGAGCCATGCTAAAATAACAGGAAAATAGATAGGAAAAGAAAGTTGATGGGCCATGCTAAAACAACAGTAAAATAGCTTGGAAAGGAAAGTTGATGAGCCATGCTAAAACAACAGTAAAATAGCTTGGAAAAGAAAGTTGGTGAGCCATGCTAAAACAACAGTAAAATAGCTTGGAAAAGAAAGTTGGTGAGCCATGCTAAAACAACAGAAAAATAGCTTGGAAAATAAAGTTTGTGAGCCATGCTAAAACAACAGTAAAATAGCTTGGAAAAGAAAGTTGATGAGCCATGCTAAAACAACAGTAAAATAGCTTGGAAAAGAAAGTTGGTGAGCCATGCTATAACAACAGTAAAATAGCTTGGAAAAGAAAGTTGGTGAGCCATGCTAAAACAACAGTAAAATAGCTTGGAAAAGAAAGTTGGTGAGCCATGCTAAAACAACAGTAAAATAGTTTGGAAAAGAAAGTTGGTGAGCCATGCTAAAACAACAGTAAAATAGCTGGGAAAAGAAAGTTGGTCAGCCATGCTAAAACAGCAGTAAAATAGTTTGGAAAAGAAAGTTGATGAGCCATGCTAAAACAACAGTAAAATAGCTTGGAAAAGAAAGTTGATGAGCCATGCTAAAACAACAGTAAAATAGCTTGGAAAAGAAAGTTGGTGAGCCATGCTATAACAACAGTAAAATAGCTTGGAAAAGAAAGTTGGTGAGCCATGCTAAAACAACAGAAAAGTAGATAGGAAAAGAAAGTTGGTGAGCCATGCTAAAATAACAGAAAAATAGATAGGAAAAGAAAGTTGGTGAGCCATGCTAAAATAACAGGAAAATAGATAGGAAAAGAAAGTTGATGGGCCATGCTAAAACAACAGTAAAATAGCTTGGAAAGGAAAGTTGGTGAGCCATGCTATAACAACAGTAAAATAGCTTGGAAAAGAAAGTTGGTGAGCCATGCTAAACAAAAGTAAATGGTTTGGAATAGTCAGTTGGTGAGCGATGCTAAAATAACAGAAAAATAATTTTAATTTTTAAAAAAGCATAATACAATTTATGACTAAATCAATTGTCAATCAAAAACTTTAAGTTTATTCTTTTCAATCTTTAAATTATTATAACCATTTCTCATTACGTCTGTTCTTTTCTTTCCCCCTCACTCTCTTCCTAAGACACTTTAATCCATCACTCCCTCTCTCTTCTTTCTCTATCTCTCTTTCTCTGTCTCACTCTAACATTCTGCACGCAATGCTCCGTCTCCGCCCCTCTGTCTCTCTCCCTCTCTCTTTAGTTTTAAGTAGCTTACTATCTGCCTCTCTATCTCACTTTCCATCCCTCTCTCTTTAGTTTTTAAGTAGCTTACTATCTGCCTCTCTATCTCACTTTCCATCCCTCTCTCTTTTCCTCTCTTTTTCTCTCTAGCCATTCTGTCTAAATGAAATTTTAGCAGATACGCCATCATAAATGGCATCAACGTTTTAGCAAAGCGATTACAAATTGTATTAGATAATCATATTATGTATTTACACAATAATATTGCATAGTATGTCCCTCGGAATTCACTGGCAGCACAGAATACGGACAAGTGCTAGTTGAGGACAGCACAAATAGGCTACCTCTAAATTATAAGAGAAATTTAACGCCTAGTCAAATTTTGTTATCTTTTTAAACAACAAAACAGCAAAATTCCGGAATCAGCCTCAACAACTCTTAAGTTTTGAAGACTAAACAACTAGTGCCACCAGAGCTGTCATTTGTGATCTCTTGAGAAAATATAGAAACACAGCACGAACGGAACAACTAAGAATCCGTTCACTTAGAATATATGTTGATACATGAATTTACGAATTTTTTTTTTTTTTTTGTTGTTTAATAATTTATGAACTTAATCTTTCTATTTAAATTTTTTCTATTATAGAAACTGGAAATAGCAAACACGTGCAAGAAAGAGAAAACGGAAATAAAAACACAACATCATTGATCTGAGATCTTTGATTCATTTCTACACAATGTAATGATTATGATACAGCCGTGTGGGGGGCTCACTCTCCTGTTAGTCGCTTGGCCCCTGGGAGACAACTAATAACCTAACAATCTAAAAACGGCCCAGACAATCTCTAATTTAGCAAGTGTAGCGGAAACACAAAATTTGATGGATAGGCCGACATGGCGGTGTTTACATCACAAAATCGTGTTAGGCAATCTGTAAGATTAAATTTACTAGAGTAAGCCGCCCGCCCCTCTCCCCAACATCAGCCACGTCTCCCCAAAATCACCCACCTCTCCCCAAAATCACCCACCTCTCCCCAAAATCACCCACGTCTCCCCAAAATCACCCACGTCTCCCCATCACCACCCACCTCTCCCAACATCACCTAAGTCTCCCCAAAATCCCCCACCTCTCCCCAACATCACACACCTCTCCCCAACATCACCCACCTCTCCCCCCAACATCACCCACCTCTCCCCGACATCACCCACCTCTCCCCAAACATCACCCACCTTTCCCCCCAACATCACCCACGTCCCTCCAACATCCCCCCCCTCTCCCCCAACATCACCCACCTCTCCCCCCAACATCACCACCTCTCCACAACATCACCCACCTCTCCCCCCAACATCACCCACCTCTCCCCAACATCACCCACGTCTCCCCAACATCACCCACCTCGTCTTGTCGTATTGGGAGCTCTGCGACATAGGCGGATGCATAAAGAATTTTATGGCAGGGGATGATAACATTACATTTTGGCGTACCGCTATCACAGCGGTTCAACGTTGGCACCATTATTCGGTTTCGACACAACAACACTTCACGTATGTTACGTGCCATCGAAAGCTGCCATTTGAAAGAGAAGATTGCACTTATTTACGCCGGTGCTTCTTTCTCGTGAAACGTTCGCATCAATACATGTTTATAGAAATAAACATTTTGAGGCCCGTTGCCATTCATTTGTTTAAGGAAGTTTTGAGAAATCTCATTGTTATATATCATGTGCAGTAAGACTTTCGAGGTTCCTAACTTCGCTCCTCTCGCGGCACCTCTGCATCGAACCAATCGCTCGAGAACACCACCACCCCAAAATAAAGCAAGTTTGGTGGTTATTATCTCTGGATCACTCATCTTTCTTTTCTCTTTCCGATAAGCCCCGCACATCGGCTTTCTATACGTCCCTAGCGTTGTTTGTGACTGGAAATGGGGGGGGGGGGGGGGGGCGTTCAGACAATTATAGGGTTGGCGGCCATAAACGTCGGGCCATTGCGGCCTGATCAGATCCCCCCGCGCTGGACAGTGATATCCAACTACGCGGGACGGCGAAGTCTTTCGTCTGATGTTAGATAGCGTGTCCAAGTGGTCAGGACGAAGGGTTTCACTGGTTTAGAGAGTGCATTGCTGTACTTTTGGTGGCGGGGCATCACGTAAGGACCATCTCATCTTTGACATTCTCGACCGTCCAAATGTTTCTCTGTTCATTGAGGGCAGGGGCACATTCACAAAAAACTGTTGTTTGGCTTTTACAAGTTTGTTTCCGGACTCACTGGTTCATGAAGGAATCGCAACAAATTCCTGTAGACAAAGCAGTACGTGTAAGCCTTATTAATCACAAGAAAAACAAACTACAAAATGTAGACATTTCCGCTGAATGTCTTCTTCAGTCAAAACAATCGAACAGATAGAAGGTGTTGTACATCATACTTTACGTAATATATTTGAATTGAACAAAAGAAAAGTATCGACAAAGGTCCCTTACGAAAAGAAAGATGAGAAAAAATTGAGCGGAAACTATGAGCCGAAGTAGACCATTAAAAAATCCAAACTTGTAATGATACTGCGGCTGTGTAAAATGGTGGATTGGATTAACACCGTATGAATTTACCTTATCTAATCTTTTGATTAACTTTTTATCCCATATAAATTCGCACACACTGTACCAGTCACGCACGAGTTATCTGAATCCGTATAGCATGTCAAATCGCTCACATGTTTCTTAGTTATATGTTACAAACACAGAATTGCTTTCATGACTGACGATGGGCCGGCCTGCGGCTAAAAGGGTTGAGGGCTGACCGTTTGCATTGCGACCGTGCATTTGTAGAACCGATGCTAGAAAACATATCTATATCATTAAGACATACACTTTTTAACGAGCTAACCTAACCTCTAAGGGAATTTTTTTTTTTTTAAATTCGCATCATTCAGCAACCTCGTTTTATTTCATGTGTTTATTTGATGTTTTTGTTTTAAAAAAAACAAAAAAACACATGTTTAAACACAAAAATGTCCGTTTTGTGAAGTCATAATGACCTGGAATAATAATTTACACAAATTTTGAAATGCCATCAAAGCTCTGTAGTGTTATGACGCTTTTGCTAACCAACAGTAACAGGAAGTTCGGTGGAGTCCTGGTGGAGTCCTTGGGCAACAGACGGTTTCGCAGCTAAATCATTACCCATACGGGACAATAATTCATCAATATTGGAACACTATCTATCTGGAGCATACCCCCTCAGACACATGATAGATTGCTTAACACAGACTCTCTTTCTCTGCTTATTGTCTGCCTTTCGCGTTTTATATGCATAATCAATATCAGACAGATTACTTCCCTTTAACCCAGTGGTTCTCAACCTTCTTAATGCCGCGACCCTATAGTACAGCTCCTCGTGTTGTGGCGACGCCCTATCACAAAATTATTTTCGTTATTACTTCATAACTGTAGATTATATGTGTTTTCCGGTGGTCTCAGGCGACCCCTAGGAAAGAGTCGTTCCACCCATAAAAGGAGGGTTGAGAACCGCTGCTTTAACCTTTGACGGAATGTATAAATTCTGTCAACTATGTCATGGATTGATTTGATAGGGGAGAGAAATAAGGGCATATTGAAATAATAAACAAGATGGACAGCAGAATTGTATCTCCTTGGCGTGAACATATTTTCATTTCTTTGTCTGGGGTGATTATTGTGAGGAGAGTGACTCCCCTTGAAACATTCACATCTTTTTAACGTAATGTGGATAATAAAGATGGCTTGCTGCTATGACGTCACACTATGAGTTCTCTGAAATATACGAAAAATATGACGTTTGATACCAGAAAGAGATTCCTTGAGCTGTCCTTTATAAAGAGATCATAGTATTCCAGTTGTCATCTCTAGATTTTGTGCACAATCGATTTATAAAATTGCATGTATATCTATATGCCATGAATTTTTGAACAATTATAACCACTTTTTGTTTTTTGGTGACCCAATTACGGTTTCCCGTCTAGTCGCATCGTTAGGCTATAGAATTAGTTTTCCCTTTATTTCATGTGACTGTCTAAAGCAATTAACGTTTTCTTTGTTGGCGGGCCATTGTCTTTTCTTGACCTTACTAGAGGGTTCATAAATAGCGACGGAGAACGCTTGCTTGCCTTTCTGGATTAAAGGTTCTATTCTAAAAACACTACCCCCCCCCCCCGGTCAGAAGGATATCTGGGACTGGTGCCTTTCTGGATTAAAGGTTCTATTCCAAAAACCCTACCCCCCCCCCCCCGGTCAGAAGGATATCTGGGACTGGTAGAGCTACGAGAGCCTCACACGATTTTCACTCTGTGTGTCTGGATTAAGTATTTTTAAAATTCATTGCGCAATGAGAGCATCAAATGTCTTTTAGAAAGTTTTTTACAAAATTTAAAAAAAATAATGAACATTTTCAATTTCATCTTTAGGTTTCCTGTTTAATTACCATGCTTTGGCCTACTAGAGTGCCTTATAACCCTTGTGCATGAAAAATAGTAGAACAAGATATGTGGAAGCTTGAATAAAAGGAAAGGACAATAAGATGTGAACGTTTCGGCAAAGAGCCTTCCTGGGCGAAAACAAATGAAAATACGACAAGAAACAAAGCACAGTAAAAAAAACAAAAACTTAAATGGTCGCTATTGTTGTTACCGGAAGCAGGATTTTTGTTATAACACCAAGATTATAGGAAGTGTAAGAAGATATCTAATCTATTTTTACTGTGAAAAGCAAGGTCTAGAACTTTAACGGACCGAAAAATTTTAGGAATACATAAACTATAAGAAAATAGAACTACAGAAAATTTGAGAAACATTGGTAGGAGAGTATTTGATTAATTCCATGTGGTGATTTGCTGCCGAAAAGCTTAATAAATGTGTTTTTCATTTTAACTCTCACTGGTGTGTTGGTGCAGGAGATTAATGCCGTGGTGGAAACACCTAGTGCATCTTTACTTTTATCTCCATTGGAATGTGAAGAGCCAGGGGGAAAGTTTACCTCACTCAATATCCCGAAGATATACAGTGAACGTCTCTGCTAATCTTCCACCAGTTTCGCCTATATAACAAGAAATCCAAATAAATTAAATATATCACATTACGACTAACGCAATCGAAACCCTCTATGATTGTAAAGGTCCTTTAGGGAGGCTAATGTTTTTGGTTTGGAGAGTATCAGGATAAGTCCTATTTTTACCCTTCTGCACTTTGCTTTTTTTTTTTTTTTTTTTGCGTAATACATTTCAATACATTTTAACAACACATTTTTATTTTAATAGTGTTTAAACTCGTCTTATATAGACTATATATTGTACAAATAGTCATTTTTGTTTTAACATTCTCTAATGTCCTGTCTCTAATGCCCTCTCTCTAATGACCTGTCTCTAATGCCCTGTCTCTAATGGCCTGTCTCTAATTGCATGTCTCTAATGACCTGTCTCTAATGACCAGTCTCTAATGACCAGTCTCTAATGACCTGTCTCTAATGACCTGTCTCTAATGACCTGTCTCTAATGACCTGTCTCTAATGACCTGTCTCTAATGACCTGTCTCTAATGACCTGTCTCTAATGGCCTGTCACTTACTACTAGCGGTTAATAAGTATTAAAAAAAAAACAAAAAACATAGCCGAGTTGTACAATAATGGAGTGAGGCGAGCTCTAGCACGCATAGGTTTGTTCAAATGATCAGAGAGGGAGTTATACAACCTCCTCAGTAAAGAGACGAGATTCCAGGGTCGCCCCAAACGTTCTCGGGATGGTCAGTCAAGTGGCGGTGATTTGTAGCCCGGCAGTAATCCCGGACTGAATTCATCTCAATATAATCAACTCCGAGATTTGCGGAGTGTGGCGGTCCAGCAGCGGCAGCTCAGTCTTAAAATGGTTTATTATGTCTTAGTGACTGCTCGCTCTGTCATGTACCGGGAGGCTGGTATCGGTGACAGGGTGAGAATGGCTCATCATTAAGGATTGCTTAGTCAGTACTGAGTCGCACTGGGCTGGTATTGACGACGGTGTGAAGATGGCTCATCCATAAGGACTGCGTGGTGGTGTTCTGGGCTAAATGTATCGACCTGGACTGTTTTACGGCTGTCGTAGGCTTATCCTTGTAGACCCTTGCTGATATCCTCATTCTGTGTTTGCGGCGATCTGCTGTCAGACAGT
Source organism: Lymnaea stagnalis (assembly GCA_964033795.1). Classification (NCBI taxonomy): domain Eukaryota; kingdom Metazoa; phylum Mollusca; class Gastropoda; family Lymnaeidae; genus Lymnaea; species Lymnaea stagnalis. Next base: position 523,415 of record CAXITT010000414.1, on the reverse strand, counting down.
GTTCATTCAGACCAAGAGTTCTTCACGACTACCCGTTTTGGGAAAGCTAGGGAGAACCATGGGGGAAAGCTAGGGAGAACTATGGGGGAAAGCTAGGGAGAACCATGGGGGAAAGCTAGGGAGAACTATGGGGGAAAGCTAGGGAGAACTATGGGGGAAAGCTAGGGAGAACTATGGGGGAAAGCTAGGGAGAACTATGGGGGAAAGCTACGGAGAACCATGGGGGAAAGCTAGGGAGAACCACGGGGCAAAGCTATGGGAGAACGAGGGGGGAAAGCTAGGGAGAACGATGGGGGAAAGCTAGGGAGAACCATGGGGGAAAGCTAGGGAGAACTATGGGGGAAAGCTAGGGAGAACTATTGGGGAAAGCTAGCTGTACCGGTATTGTCATTCTTCCACAAATGCTGGTCTCAATATAGAACTCTTAAAACTGATTAGTTCAAGTAATTTCAAGATTATTTTGGTTATTTCCATACCTAAAAACTACTAAAATTTGTCCCCATTGCTTGAGGTTGATTGAAAAGTAGGAACACCATTGTTGCTATAGCTCCGGCTGGAAAGAGCATGGAATGCAGCCCTGTACCTGGTTATCTTGTACTCTGTACCTAACTACTTTATAAACTGTACCTAGTTCACGTGTACTCTTACCTAGTTGTCCTTTACTCCGTACCTGGTTTTCTCGTTGTTCATGGGAAGTAATGTCTTGACATTAAAATAATGTACGCCCAACCAACCGTGTCAGAGAGTGTTACAAGGGAAAACAAAATAAAGCAGATTTCGGCACAACATCACCCAATGGAATCAATCAAAAACTCACCTACTAATAATCCTTAATTTTCATGTATTTCTTTTCTTATCTCTTATATTTTACATGTCTCCAAAATAATTTGTTCCGGTAAGATCTTATTTTTCACAGTAATAATTACATACATTCTTTTACTTCCTGTTATCTTGCTTTTGGTAAATCCAACTTCATGCAATAACAGGGGGGGGGGGGGGGGGACCACCCCCTTTTTTTTAAATATTTTTTTTTTTTTTTTTTTTTTTCTTTTTGTGTTTTCATTCTGCTGAGGAAGGCTCTTAGCCGATACGTTCTTCTCGTATGGATTATCCTGTCTTTCAAACTGATGCTTGCTCATACTTTGCTCTACAATTTCCTTCACACAACTTGAACGCCGTCCTTCATTTATTATCTTTCGCTCACCAACACAGTTTGACACTATCTCGAATCAGTTTAATGACGTTCAACCCTTGTAGTGATAACATATTGAGATACTTCCTATCATTTCTATGTGCTGCTTGTGTTATAAAATGCGAACATAAATTAGTGTTCTGAAACCGTACTATTTCATCAACTCGACGGCAGTTTATTGGACGAATGTCACGGGACGAGGCACTCTATTTTGTGGTCCATAACGTGGCCCAGTTTTTACGTTCGGGTGACTTTTCAGTATCAGAGACAAATTCATGTGTCAAGCGAAAGCAATAAATCCTTGACTATTTTGGTTGCTTGGGACACCATTTTCCGTTTCATGACAAGCTATTTGGCTGGATTCCATCAACACTCCGGAGTCTGTGGCGGGTGTAGGAAACGAAATCGAATAAAAAAGAACAACAAGAACGCGGCTGTTCATTTATTTGGAAAAATATAGCCCATTAAAATTGGAATGAATTCTATATAGAGTTATTTGCGGCGGCACTCTACATAAAGACCTACACTGGAGTAGCCATTGGGCTCTCTATACACAAGCAACATACCTACATTAGAGTAGCCACTGGGTTCTCTGGATACAAGCAACATACCTACATTAGAGTAGCCAATGGGTTCTCTGGATACAAGCAACATACCTACATTAGAGTAGCCAATGGGTTCTCTAGATACAAGCAACAGACTAACGTTATAGTAGCCACTGGGTTCTCTAGATACAAGCAACAGAACTACATTAGAGTAGCCATTGGGTTCTCTATGCACAAACGACAGACCTAGATTAGAGTAGCCATTGTGGAATTCTATACACAAGCAACAGTTCTAAGTTAGAGTACCACGCCTTACTTGATTGAACTCCACACTCGACTTCGGAGTCCTAAGTTATGATAACAAATATTTTGATGTGATGTGATACTGGTAAGTTGTATTAATTAGTCAATGTTGGTATGCAACAGAATGTTTTGCTACAACATTCAGTACACTAATTAAATTTGAGTAGCTTTCAAAACTTGCTATTTATTTGGACGGCCAGGTGCTCTGGTAAAACACATACGCACACAGAGACACACACGTTTTGGTGCACCAAATAATCCAAGATATCGATGATCTAACACTTCAAGAAAATAAATCATCCACCATCTCTCATTGAACCCGATGTTACAGTCACAAAACGTGTTGTTTTTTTTTTTTGGTGAAGAGACATCAGCTTAGATGATCTCCATGATTCTCTATCCGCCTCTCAAGGACATGGCGAGCTTGTCTAGATGTGTCCCAGATACCTCAGTTAATCCTCTTTATGGGTTATACACAACAGGTCAATAAACAAGGTGGCCATCTTGGCATAAGAACTGGTGTTGCTATTTGCGTGTTTACAACAACAAAACAAAAAATGTCAGGTATTTTCACAAGTTTGAGAACAAAACGACACGGTATGAGTTTACGCCGAGACATTTCTAAGTCAAGCCATCGCTAAACAATGTGTTTGCATGACCGCCCAAATGCCATACCTTCCATACCTATTCCAGATGCTCCACGTGCTCCACAGACCCTACCTGTCCTACATGCTCCACATGCACCCCCTGCCCCGCATTCCCTACATACGTTTCAAAAACTGCAAGGGCGGGATTCTAGCACTCCCCGAGGGTGCAGAACATACTTCACTAACTGACTTAATTAAAGACAACTGGTGCGTGTCGGTGCAGAGTTCCCGTGGTGAATGTTTCGTGCGGGGGTACCGTCACCCGTGAAGCAAACAATAAAACAGCCATTGTATTGAAACCGGGCAGTACATGCTTACTACCACACACAATGGAAGATGGGCGGTGGTGAACAGTTGAGCAAAACAAGAAATCACTCACATGATCGACCGAGCAGGGAAAATGTTGCGTTTTGAGGAGAATCCGACATCGCTCATAAAATTTAATATGTGTCTGGCATTTAGAAATTAATTAAAAATATAATTGCAGTCGGAGGTAACGGCGCACGCGTCTAGGACGTTGGACATGCCACCAGAAACATGAAACCTGGTTAAGTCATCGAGCTATCTCTGTGCAGAATGAAAATGAGAAATTGAATTTAAAGCCCTTAAATCATGGATTTCTCCCCTCAACTATAACGTCCTGATAAGATGAACGTGGCCACAAGTAGGTCATCGCATGCCAGCCTGGGTCAACAACGGCCATTTTGCGTGTCCTCTCTCAGACAAAAGTCCTTAGAGGATATTGTTTATTTCCATGTCACTTCCGGTTCCGTGCCATTGTCCCCCAGTGTCCATTGATGGGGAGATAACCCAGTAAGACACATCTGTAGAGATCGTGCAGGCAGGGGGGCCATCCTGATCTAGGTTATAACATCTGGACGATGGCTGAGATTAACGTAGTTTCTCGTGAGGTTAAAATGGGATGTGTCTCCCAAAGCTACATACGTCTTTAAGCCAGTTAAGGATGTTCAAGGATTCTCAAGTTTTGTTTGGGACTCGTTCAGAAACGTCTAGTTACAGTTTAATATTGCAAATCACATCTTTGCATAAAGAGGACTGTTCAATATAGAGCTTTGTATCCTAAAGAATATAAGTAAATATCTATCAAGTACACGATTACCCAACTACTGTGTTTTCTTTAATCTGACGACTATAGAATGAACAAAGATGACAAAAGAAAAAAACAGTTTTCTAACATCCATGATGCTTCGCTGACCCTCTTGGGGTCAAAATGATATCATCCCCTAACGACATCAACCTCGCACCCTTCCCCATAAACTTCAACCCTAAGAACATCAATGTTAACTTTCAATTGATCCACACCGACCACACCATACATGTCTCGACCCCCACCCTCACCACAATACGCCAACACACGCCCCCCTCCCCCCCCCCACACTCATATTCATTTCAACCCTTTTGCTAATATTTTTATGTACAGCGAGGTGTACCTAGACTGGGGTACCACGACATATAAGACCACTAATAATAATAATAACATACCTATAACATGAAGTCACTATAATTTACATCCCCCCTCCCCCCCCCCCCACATGTGAGTGTATTTTAAAAGTGTAACAGTAACTTCTCAGATTCCTCACGTAACCATCGTCAGAATGCCAAGCCGTCCTGCTGTTCCCAGTAACCATTGACCTGCAACCCGAGCATTTGCCGCGCTGGGAGGCCATTATGTCAAATTACACAGAATTCAATGACTTGATTGGCGAACGTTTAAAGATTGGCTTTCACTTCCCCCCGACCTGACAAAACATTTCGTTGTGCCCATTGTCACACTGAGTTAGTGATTGGGGGGGGGGGGTGAGAACAACATTTGGAACTGCTGCCCAATTAATTGGTGCGCACTTAAAATGGCACGAACATTTAATTGGTGCGCACTTTCAATTTGCAAGACACAATTCTTTCCTGTTTTCTTTCATTGGTTGAGCCCATTGGACAGACAGTAGGCAGTACTTTTAGTGGTTCTTATCGCGCAGAAAAAAATTTGAAAGCTGTTCATTTTAAGTTTCATTAAATGTTTTAATTCAAATAAGTAGGCACACAAAAAATGTGTGTCAATAAAACAATATATTATTACTATTGGTGTTTTTATATAGCGCGGTACCCCAGCTTAGGGCCGGGTTCACCACGCTGTTCATATAATTGAACAAAGATAATCGTCAACTTAAAAATTAACATACATTAATTAATATAGGTGTCAGCTTCTATGTGGCCATTATTAAAGCTGACACCTTTATTAATTAATGTATGTTAATTATGTGTGGCCATTATTAATTACAAATGTAAACGTTTAGGAAAATGCCTTCATAAGTAAAAATAATAATAATAATAATTTAAAATATTCATACGACAAAACATCAAATTTACAAATATGTTCTACTGAACGATGTTCCCATCATTCTATTTAAACATTTCTGTTCGCTACTAAAATATCTTCCTCGGACAGTAAGGGAGTAATTAAACTTTTACTAAGTCAACCATCTCTAGTTTTTGTTTTTAATATTTAATCACAGGATTATGCGATAACCGGCTTTAGAATAATAATAATGGAAGGAAAGCTGTGCGTGAAAAAAAAAATCTACCCTTGTATATGGTCTCTTGTCTATTTTAACTGTCCCCACCTTCTTATTCCAGCTTAAATTCATGCGATCTCCTTCGCCCCCATATTCAACATCTATATCATATCATTGTAATCTTTAGCGTTTTATCAACTTTTGAACCTATTTCGGACACACCTCCCCCCCCCCCCAAAAAAAAAAACAAAAACATTCTGAACTTCCACTGAACCACTGCCCATCCATATGTTCCCCTTTATCTCATGACGCCTAACAGTATCACACTCTTCACCTTAACATCCACTTCCTACCCCAACACCTACCCCCCACTCCCCCTTGGATGAACAGCATCTTGGCCATAACGACAACAAACCCTCCTCTTAAACACCCTCTCTCCATACATCGTCAGCAACCCTCGCTCACGCATTCTCGTCACCTCCCGTATCATGCCTTGCCTCGCTCTCTCTCGAAGGTATGTGTCGTCATCGGTAGAGTGTCAGTCGAAAGTCAGTTGAGTATCGATGCCTGGCTTTGTAAAGGCAGTGCGCATGAAACTTTTAACAAGACATTGGCAGTCGAGTATCGATGTTTTGTTCTATTGGCATGATTCATAATTTTATGTTTTTTCAAAAAAAATTTAAATAGTTATTCCCCTCATATTTTGCAGTTCTGGTAGCTCCTATACATCTCGACTATTCAACGGGTCTCAAACAATGCGGTCGAACCCAAAGGCATCCTCTTGAATATTTGTACAGGTCTGGTCATTTAATGTCATTGAATCGGAATCACTGGAAATGAATACAGATATTATCAAATATAAACCAGAAGGGTGTTCCTGGGAATTTGTTTACACTTTAATTAAAATAGTACTTTTAGCATATGAAAGTTTAAGGAACAACTCCCTGAAAAAGTATTATTAGCTTTAGAGCTCTACATGCATAAAACCATGGGTATCGCTGGACTAAGTCTTTTTTTTCTTCTTCTATATCTTAAGGGCCCACGGTCAATTTATTGATCATATTGATCATTTTGGCTCCTATGCATGTAGATGGGATTTGCAATGTTTCTGTTCCTGGTGTTGATGAGGAAATTTAACTGATTTCCAGTGCCACTTTGTGAGGGAATCATGCACTAGGGGTTTGAAGGCTTGAGGCAATAGACACAATTTCAAACACGTCTCTAGGATGACTCAGCCGTTTAAACATCATTGGTTAATCGCATCTTATCTTGGGGACAGCCTGTAACACTGTATCGCCTCGCACAGCAGACCACGTGATAATCATGGAGAATAACAGATGTAGGACAAACCCATCAGATTACTCACAAAGTCAATTTCATCATAGACGCTCCGTTGTGACATTATTTATCACTTCCTCTCTTTGACGCTGCATGTTCCTAAACACTGAATGCACACGCATTTGACAGGCGCCCACACAATGAACTGCCTTTGTTTTAGATAGGAATGTTTAATTCAGATTAATAGATGCTTGGCAGACGTCTCTTCCAAATACTGGAATGATGTTTTAAGGACTGAACTATTCTAAGGATTCAAGGAGCAAAAAAAAAAAAAAAAAAAAAAAAAAAAAAAAAAAAAAAAAAAAAAAAAAAAAAAAAAATAAAAAAAAAAAAAAAAAAAAAAAAACAAAAAAAAAAAAAAAGCAACAAAAAAAAAACGAACGAACTAGATCTAAATGGAAATAAGACTTTTATGTTTTTATTCTAAGAACTAAAAAAAAATCTATAAAGGGGAAAATTATGTTTAGTAAAATCTGATAGGGACTTGTAGCATAACTTTAACATAAAGTTTTACCTTAATATCAAGAAAATAATTTGTACTTAAAATCCCATCCGTTTATAGATATCTTCGACCTCAATGGACTCAATCATTCAAATGTTGTCCCCGTGCACTAGTTATTGAAGCATTGGACACTAGTGAAATATCTGACTAGCTGGCTTAAGAAAAACCGTTATAAGATTATTTTCTAAATCAAAATTGAGCATTCATATTGAATCGTAATTGTAGATTTGAATCCTCAAAAATCTAAACATTTTAAGTGTAATCTAATTATGGTTATTTCCGACTTCTGGTTGCTAAATTATTGGACCATCTCGGCTTAAATACCGAATGAAAAACTATAAATCAGGTTCCTGGCTCTCAGAAAAGTGTCTTTTATGATAACATAATCCCACCCCCTCCCCCCTTCGCCCTTCTCCCACACAGACACCATTCAAACGGTTGATACCATCTCTTGACTCCAAACCAATCCGTGAAATTACACAGGAATGATAGAAATGTTATAATTTATACGTCGGCCGGGGGACAGCCCAATAGACTTGGATTAGAAAATCTCCTTTTGGCATTAACCAGGTGCCAGTATAAATAACCCAACACGGGATCAGATAGCTCTTGGAATGACCAGAAAAACACAGCTGGACAATTAGTTGACGCTGGATATGGCCCTGGAGTAGTGGTGGGTCCCGGCGAAGATTGGGACTAACAATGGGGGGATGAGAGTCAAGTTCAGATGGATAATATTGGAAGAAGCGGTCACAGGTTGGTTTATGGTCAGATCGGGTTCCGGTCTGAACTGGGCGCTGGCCACAGGTGGCGGACCGTCGGGGGTGTCTGGAATGTGGTGTAGGGGGGGGGCGGGTAACTGGGGGCGGGAAACTAGATAACAGCATTTAGCACGTGAAAGGAGAGAAAAGAGAGGCCAGGCTGAACAGGTTTTATTCGGCTTCGAAATACATTGAGGTTTCGATTTTCAAGAAATCTAGAAAGATGTTAGATTCCTTTCAGTGGTAATCAGAATAGGTTGTCACCAAACAGCACGCAATTTTATCAGCGATTTCTTCTTTTTTTTTTTTTTTTTGCTTTCCAGAAAGCATTTAATTTATTTTATTGCATGACCTGCGTCAAAAGACAAACGTGAGTTTAATATTTTTAAGTCAATTAGAAGAAAAATTAAAATTTTTTTTTTTTTTTTTTTTTTTTGCTTTCCAGAAAGCATTTAATTTATTTTATTGCATGACCTGCGTCAAAAGACAAACGTGAGTTTAATATTTTTAAGTCAATTAGAAGAAAAATTAAAATAGGCGTGCATATATCCAATTTTCTTGAAAAAGAACGTCTTTCGAAACTTAAAATGTATTTTTCTTTTTTTTCATTTGACTGTCTTGTATACCTCCACCTGTGAAAGAAATACAAATTTATGTAGAATTTATGCATATATATTCCTTTAACTGCATCCTCTGCTAACTCTCAGAATCGGATCTCACAACTCCACGGTACACACGTAACCATATCAATGCATAATTACAACTCACACTCGAGAACACAACATTTACTCTCACCACACAGTTGACCGAGGAAAATCTTGCTACAGACTATCTCTAAGGAACAAAGAAAAACATAAGACAAGGATTTTCAAGACCGGAAACAGTAAGTACCATAAGTGTAAAGAACCTATTTCCATATACTTGGATCATTAAAGGTTTCGTTTCTTATGCAGACACACAACGCTACACACAAACAACGGTACACACAGACAAACAACGCTACACACAAACAACGGTACACACATACAGCAACACAGCGGTACACACACAGACGCACGGCGGTTCACAGATGCAGTAATAAAACACAAAATTACGTTTTAACATTTAAAGCAGTTTTTATGTTTAAAAAAAAAATTAATGTTTTTTATCAATATGATAATTTACAATTTGTTTGACTTTTAAATGTAAAAACCCTCGGCTAAATAGGTTTTCGTGGGCTCGATGACACCCCCCCCCCTGGACGTGTTAATATCCGTGTTAACATTTCAAACACAATTTCTAGTGTTTAAATACCATTTATTACAATGGGATTCAATTTAATCATAGAGAAACCACCAACTAATTCACTTTGCTTGATGTATCATTGCCTTGAGATCGAGCATCGTTTGAATTCGTATCTCTCCTCCAACCGCTTCAAACAACACTGTAGTATCGAATGTCCGGCTTCGGTTTCCCGATAGCAGAATCGTATCGCTTCCCCCTCGTCGGCTGGGATGCGATTATTTGGTTCCCAACGATAAGCCGGTGGTAATCGAATCTCGCCCCAAGGGTATTCCAGCTGGGAAATAGCTACGGTGAGTCCATGGGGAGCTACAATTGCATTGTTTTTATCTTTGAATACATTTTGCAATAGGGTATTTTCTGTGGAATTACGAGTAACTTGTCTGCAGCAAATGTAATAACCATTACCATTATTTGGTAAGGTGCGGGTCCCGCGGCGCCACGTGCTTGTCATTGCTTACATGAATGACAAATCCACGATGGCTTGGAATGTTGTCGTCATTAAGCCAATTCCGATTACATTCATATGGGTTAGGTCTGACCAGTTGGTGTACAATGTGATTTATGTCAGACAGCCAAACTTGATACAGCTGCATAGAGCTGTACGATGGATATGTCCTGCCTTGTTTACCATTTAATCGCTCTTTCTTTATATATCTGTCTCTCAATCCCTCTCTGTCTCTCTCACTCTCTCTCTCTCTCTCTCCCAGCCTCTCTCCCCTCTCTATCTCTCCATTTTTTTCTAACATGTCGTTCCATGTACAAGTTTGTTCATTTCTAACAATGTTATAAACGCAAGATCTCGCTCTGCTAATTCTCTCTCTCTCTCCAATATTTAGCACAAACGTAAACTCTATAATGATCATATTCATAGGAGTTTCTTTTCTCTTCTTATCTTTAAGTTACATTTCACTTACAAGTAGCTTGTCTATCCCACTATACAACAATTAACATTATTCGATCTCTTTTTTTTTTACGCCAACTCCTAACTCCAATGTTGGCAATATTGATGCCTTTAGGTCTCCCCTATCTTCCAGCCATTATATCGCGCCCCCCTCGGGGACCCCACTCGCCAAGGTGTTATCGAATCGACCGATTAATTTGATACGACGGTCATACATCATACCTCGCCGGGAGAGCCGAACCCACGCCTGATAACGGCCCTGGTTGGTTACCTCCAGAGGACCGCGCTCCGCTCTCTCTGACACTCATTATCTTTGATTAATTATGTATGTCTTCATCTTGCTGGATGTAGCTGCGCTGTCTCGTACAATTTACCGTCGCTTCTGTTACGCATTTGCTGGACTTTATAACGATGGTCCCCTGTCAACAGATGAAGCGGTAGTTTTGAGAGGGTTTTAAAAAAAAATAAAAAAATTAGGAGATGTAATGTGGGTTATAAAGATATAGTTGACAAGTTTTGTTTTTTTCCAGATTGGGGGGGGGGGGGGGTGGGGGGGGGGAGGGTTGGGGGTTAAGGGGGCCTACTAAAAATTGAAACCTATGAAAATATTATTATGGGTTAGTCTCAATGACATTAGCTGTGCCTTGTCTGTTAGTCTCAATGACATTAGCTGTGCCTTGTCTGCTAGTC
>CAXITT010000414.1:488746-499832 GCA_964033795.1 Lymnaea stagnalis | reverse complement strand
TTGAGTTTGCTTTGAGTTTGCTTTGAGTTTGCTTTGAGTTTGCTTTGAGTTTGCTTTGAGTTTGCTTTGAGTTTGCTTTGAGTTTGCTTTGAGTTTGCTTTGAGTTTGCTTTGAGTTTGCTTTGAGTTTGCTTTGAGTTTGCTTTGAGTTTGCTTTGAGTTTGCTTTGAGTTTGCTTTGAGTTCGTGGTGTGTTCGTGGTGAGTTCGTGGTGAGTGCGTGGTGTGTTCGTGGTGATTTCGCGGTGAGTGCGCGGTGGGTGCGTGCTTACTGATAGTTTTAAATTAATCTAAAAACCCAAGAAATTAAGGTCTTTATGATTGGAGCGTGATTTGTTTTTTGTTAGAAATGTGGTCAAAGAAGAGACAACATCTAAAAAGATGCATAAATTGTAAAAACCATTTAAAGGGACAGACATTTAAGTATACATAAGTAGCAATAAAGGTGTTGGACAACTCTGGTTAACGAATGTAATACAGGTTATCCAGAGTATGACAATCATTCAGTAAACATTGGGGATAATTCTAAAGAATAACAAAATACACCAAACTAGCAAGAAACACATTTTTTCATAACGAGCAATAATCATTTTGGTAGGGTGGGTGGGTATATAATTGTGTATGTGTGTATGTATATATATGTGTGTATGTATCTGAGTGCCTGTGTGTGTTTCTGTGTGTGTTTTTGTGTGTGTTGGTGTGTGTGTTAGTACATATCCTGTACCTATTTTACTCTGGTGAACACGACGATCGAGTTAACCTAAAATCCAAGATTATTTGCCATTACATTGAGAATTTCGCACCTGTGGTGTCCACTTAAGGCAAGGGTCTCAAACTCAAAAAATCCGGGGGTCGCAGCAGGTGGAGTCTGAGTGAGACTGGGCCGCCCCAAGTATTCCACAAAAATGCGATTACAAATTCATTAAAGTACAACTGTTACAATTTGCTTAACCCTTAAAAAAAAAAAAAAAAAAAAAAAAAATTTTAAAAATTAAGTGTTCTTAAAACTAGTCTTCAATTTCTCCCTCCTACACATTGTTGCCAGAGACCTGGCAGCGATTCTTCTTACACAGCTGAGCAGCTTTGGCTTGAGTGAGGAATCAACTGAGACCGTCAGTATAGCTTGACGATGCTCATCAGTAAGTTTGGCCCTGCATTTTGATGTGTTCAAGTTCATGGTGGAAAAAAAAGCTTTTCTAACAGATAGGTATTGGTACTCCAAAAACTTCTTATGATCCGCTAGATCAACCTAACAACTCTCAGTGAAAAAGGGGGAGGGGGGCAATGCTCACATAAAATATCCAAGCTTGTTTGTTTTTCCATTCACCTCCCTGAATTTAGAAATTGACTGAAGATCAATCAGCTCCGTTTGAAGCGGGGAAAAAAAAGGGATCGGGGAGGGAATCTTCCACGTTAAAAGAGAAAGTAAAAAAAATGTGATGAATTTCTTCCTGCAGTTTTGCAATGGCATCCGTATACTAACTACTGGTTGGTGTGCCCGACCCCATGAGTACTTTCCATGTTGGGAAACGGCAGAGGTTTCTTTAAGAACCACAACACAAGTTTTGTGCAGAATGCCCTGACATTGTCATATGCAACACTGACAAGCTACCGTGGTCTTGTAACTTCTTGTTGTGTACATTCAGCTTACGTGTAATGTCAACAAGAAAAGCCAAGTCCATGAGCCATTTGGGATCATTTAGTACAGTAATAACCACCACATCCTTCTCCATGAAGGCTTTAAATGCTCAAACATGTTCAAACAGTAGGCAGGACCAGGCCATATTTATGAATTATGGATGTGAATGAAGAAGCTATTATGGGGATTATGATTTTTTTTTTTTTTTTTAAATCTTAGAAAAGGCATTTTTGACTAGCTCTGTTTTGAAAGTGACCAAGCTGACATGCTCGGAATTTCCCTCACTCATAAACACTAGTGACAAGTTTCATAGGGATTTTTGAAACTGTATCCGATTGCTACGATTTACACACTTATGGGTGTGCAATTCCCACTAATTGACTTTTCAATCTTTTCAAAAAAACGCGCTTTGGCCATCTTTTTCTCATAAAAAGCTATATAATAAAAACTTTTAATCCGACTTTAAAACGGCTCTTATCATTATAATCAACATACAAATCTATACAAACGTAATAAAATCACAATCAGACTAGTCGGTGAGATTCGACTGAAACCGTTGCGAAGGGTCACATTAAAGATATGAGAATGGGGAAAACGCGCGGGCCGCATTAACACCAAACTTTGCTGTCATGTAGTGGGCCGCAAAATATCGTCTTGCCGGCCGCAAATGGTACGCGGGCCGCCAGTTTGAGACATCTGATGTAAGACATGGCAGTATATTTATTATAAGGATATGACTGTTAGAGTTAGACAGCACACACAGCGTTGTGCTTCTTTCAACATTCAGAGGATGTGTGCGTGTTTAAAAAAAGTCAGGAGTTTACCTGATCTATGACAGGGGTACTCAGAGCGCCTGTTGTAATATTACTATTAAGTGGCACCTTGCCACACTAAAATAAAGCGATACAATATATTTATATCTTGAATATCGCGTGTCTTGCTGTGATACCAGTGTGTGAGAACGCTTCGCTGTAAAGTTAATTAAAATTTCAAAGGTTTTTTACACATATTATTCACACTGTGTTAATTTTAAGAAACCCATCATCTAGTTTCCGGAAGTTCTTCCTGGGTTGGATTAAAACGTTCAAAGGACCGAATGTGGCACGCGGGCCATCCGATGCTCACCCGCTGCTGTTATACTCTTTTCCTTTGTCATCGGCCGCAAGCAGAAATGGGTCCACGAGATGAAAATATGATGAGGACCAATCATTCCAGTGTGAAAGACTTAACCATTCTGGGGTTCGTGTGAGATTGTTTGGTACGACCATGGTGTACGACTAATTGCATTCTGTTCAACGCTAAAGCCAAGTGACCCCCAGGGGGGAATGAACTCCCTTTACTGTACACAAACCAATCCGTTGCTAGGCGATGGCGTCAGATTGGTCATCAAAGGCAACACAAATGACTCTGATCGGCTGATTTACAACCCAAATTTTCTACCGGCTGACCAGTTATCTTCCCTCATTGTGGAGCTTATCTCCCCTGGCCCGGTACGTCACGGAGGTCCGACAAGACGAGACAGAGGAACAAAAGACCCCCACCGGGCAGTTGATAGCGTAGGGGGTAAGATAAATCGGACGGGCGCGTCGGAATGAGAAAAAGACTCCGCGCTTTGAGATCTTGACCCGACTTTATTATCACCCTTTCGGACAGGTAGCAAAGTAAGGGGGACTAATTGCTTGTCTGTTTGCGGTAAGAGCTCGCTAAGAGACTGACCTTTCGGTTGGTTGAATGAAATTGGGTAGGCGTAAGTATTTTTGGATACAGCTGAGCTTGCTATAGATGCATACAAAATTATTTCGCTCCTTATAGTTCTACGAATTTACCAGCGTTCTTCCCAAACGATTGCCGAATCTAAATGATCACTAATCAAGTAATTATTGTCACTGATGGATTTCTTTAAATAGCTAATTTCTAAGCTGGAGAACGACTTTAGATGTTTTGGGTTGAAAGTGTTGCAATTGTAAAGTTTTGTCTGACAATGAATATGTACATCAATATATCTTTACAAAAGTATTACCATTTATTTTGATTGTTGCGTACTGTTATCCGTCTGGAGAAATTAATCTCTTACCTAAGTTCTAAAATAGTACACACAAAAAAGAGGATACCATATGTTAAATACAATAACAAAGGAATCGATACCCAAACTAGGGCTAATTACATTTGATAAATTTTATTAAGTTAATAATGAATTACAAAATAAAAAAAGAATATAAACTTAAACACTTACAGTATAATGATTGGCTTGTACCGGTACACTGTTGAAGAAGATACAATGTTGTTATTAAAGGTACAATTACGAAAAAGGAATCTACACACACATCAAATGTTAGTTAACAAATCTCTGTCTCTTATAGCAAATCTCTGTCTCTTATAGCAAATCTCTGTCTCTTATAGCAAATCTCTGTCTCTCATAGCAAATCTCTGTCTCTCATAGCAAATCTCTGTCTCTTATAGCAAATCTCTGTCTCTTATAGCAAATCTCTAGCGTAATATCGGATAGTGAAGCCTCCAAAAATTCGCGTTCTTCCTTTTATCATCTGTTTTACTGATATTTCTAAAAAGGGCTTACCCATTGTTTTCCTTTCCTGATTTCTCTAGATTTTTCTACAGAATTCTAATATTACAGACTATAGATTTTATTTAGTTGTGAAAAAGGTCAAGAGAGACTATATTTAGTTAGCCACACCCAAATGCGGTACCGAACTTGGGGTCAGCTAGAGTTCATTCACGGGGCAAGATGACATAAACACATCGCCTGCATAACTTTGATCAATAAAGACTCTTATGTTATCTTATACTGTCAAACTGCATCATTGTGTAGTCTTAGAATTTCCAAAAGGTTTTAAATACTAAACTTGTATACATTACAATAATGAGTAACATCTTACTTCTAGTCAAAACAATAAAAAAAAATATAACAATCAATATTCTATATTAATATGACAATCATTTTTAGAACATATTTCTTCTTTAAAAAATAAAACTTTTCCATTTCTTCTGTCGTGCTTTTCTTTAAAAGGAAACCACATTCTAACGGCAACGATAGTAAAAAAAATCTCCAAGTGCCTGGACCAGGGATATCTTAATTCAGAGACGTGACGGATCGGTTCACCCGCTGGACCCCTCACTGACTGACCCGTGACTCGGGTTCTAAACCAACCTTTCTCTGCGTACGTGAGCAGCTGAGAGTTGGCTTAAAGACGCCGTCTCAGTATGGTACTCTTCTATGGACTACGTGAGTGTTGTGTTGGAGGGTAGGCTAAGAGGAGAAAGGGTTGTTTCTTTTGGGTTAAAGAGTTTCTTCAAAGCATGATGTGGGAACGTTTTTGGTGGGGAGATAGAGTCTCTGTTTCTAGGGTTTCGTTTTTTCTGAATGAACAAAGACATGGCCTCCCCCCCCCACACACACAGTCACATTTTTTTTTTTGTTAATATAAATGGTTCTTAGAATTAATTTTGCTCATAAAATGGTGCTCAGAATAAATGTTGCTTAGAATATATTGTGGCTATCACTTGTCTCGGTCCCTGAAACATGTAGTGTTTAAAGGGGAAAATCCATGTGATCTCAGTTAATTGGATGTAAAAAGTTTATGAGTGCATAGTAAAAATATGTGTATGCATGTAATGGAAGCTCAAACTGCTGATAAAAGAAGATGACACTGCCTTTCGTTTTCCTGTGTGGTTGCTGTGGTTGGGGCTGTTGTTCAGATGACACTGCTTCTCGTGTTCTTGTGTGATTGCTGTGGTTGGGGCTGTTGTTAAGATGACACTGCCTCTCGTGTTCTTGTGTGATTGCTGTGGTTAGGGCTGTTGTTAAGATGACACTGCTTCTCGTGTTCTTGTGTGATTGCTGTGGTTAGGGCTGTTGTTAAGATGACACTGCCTCTCGTGTTCTTGTGTGATTGCTGTTGTTAGGGCTGTTGTTAAGATGACACTTCCTTTCGTTTTCTTGTGAGGCTTCTGCGTTATAATTGGTGTTGATTCTTTGTTTAAGGGTTGGGGTTAATGAATGAATGGATGCTTTGTGTTAAAAACTTCAGATAATACCAATCAAAGACTGACATCCTGAATTTGACATTGTCAACCCCATTGATTATTCCGCCTTATGCCATTCAGCATAATATATATTATTATATATATATAAACCAAAATAAAACAACAAAACAACATGTAAATGTTATATATTTTTCAGTCTAAGCAACATTGAAATTGGTCATTAAACCTACTTTCGTAAGGCCTGAAGGCAATGATTATTTCCATACAGCGTCCAATCATCTGTCTTGGGTTGCGTTGGAGAACACCACCTCGGCTTAATATGTGGTCCAATAAAAGACACATAAAGAGCACTGAAATGTATTTTGGTCAAAGTAATTATTTTGCGAAACTATGTTGAATAGTTTTCGTAAAGCTGTTGAAAACAGCCTTTTAAAAAAATAGTATAAATATATATATGTATATATATATATATAAATCAATTTATATCTTGTGATGCATCATGCACATGTATAAGGGTGTTAGATTAGCTCGTTATCTGTGGCTAAAATGGAAAGTTTTTCTTTGCAAAGGGTTTGAATCTCAATACGTTAGCATCACGTACACTGGCGTTGGTGGTGTTTGCAGAGGGGGCTGTCAACCCCAGGCGCCGTTTCTTTCTAGATATTATAAAGGTCGCCATTTTCGGTCAACTGTAGAGTTTTTTTCGTTTTTTCCTAAGGGAAGGCAAAACTATTTCCCCCGCCCCGTGGGGCACTAACAATAGCTACGCCACTGTATCGGCACTATCGCTCTCTTCTTCAGCTGTCACATCACTAGTGTTCTCTTCTTCAGCTGTCACAGCACTAGTGCTCTCTTCTTCAGCTGTCACAGCATTAGTGTTCTCTTCTTCAGCTGTCACAGCACTAGTGCTCTCTTCTTCAGCTGTCACAGCACTAGTGCTCTCTTCTTCAGCTGTCACAGGCTAATGTTCTCTTCTTCAGCTGTCACAGCACTAGTGCTCTCTTATTCAGCTGTCACAGGCTAATGTTCTCTTCTTCAGCTGTCACAGCACTAGTGTTCACTTATTCAGCTGTCACAGCACTAGTGCTCTCTTATTCAGCTGTCACAGGCTAATGTTCTCTTCTTCAGCTGTCACAGCACTAGTGTTCTCTTATTCAGCTGTCACAGGCTCATTTTCTCTTGTTCAGCTGTCAAAGGCTATGTCCTCTTATTCAGATGTCACAGGCTAATGTTCTCTTCTTCAGCTGTCACAGTCTATGTTCTCTTGTTCAGCTGTCACCGCCATGTTCTCTTGTTCAGCTGTCGTGGCACTAGTGTTGTCTCTGTTGTTCAGCTATGACAGCACTAGTGTTCTCCTATTCAGCTGTCCCAGCAATAGTGTTCTCTTATTCAGCTGTCACAGCACTAGTGTTCTATTGTTCGGCTGTCACAGCACTAGTTTTCTAATATTTAGCTGTCACAGCAATACTGTTCTTTTATTCATCTGTCACAACACTAGTGCTCTCTTATTCAGCTGTCACAGCTCTAGTGTTCTATTGTTCATCTGTCACAGCACTAGTGTTCTGTTGTTCGGCGGTCACTCATCACATCCTGTTGGAAGTTTGATAGGTTTCTTCCATCCTATCTTGGGCTTTTCCGAATACATAATGCATTTAAGGAGGTCCTTACCGGTCCATGTCTGTGTTTGCTCTTCTTATTTGTTGGATCATATTAATTTGGCATGCCTCTGATACATTTCAGGTACATTGCCAATGTTTTCCGAACCTTTCATTAGGAATGCCTCTGATTTCAGGTGCATTGCCATTGTTCTCCTAACCTTTCATTTGGAATGCCTCTGATATATTACAGGTACATTGCCGATGTTCTCCGAACCTTTCATAAGGAATGCCTCTGATACATTACAGGTAATTTGCCATTGTTCTCCGAAACTTTCATTTGGAGGAGTCGAACACGTGTTTGGTAACACATTCAATGAATGCTGAACCTTGCTCAACACAAGCAACAGTCAGCTTACCAGCAGAAGATAACTCGTAACAATGACCGACTTCTTGTAATTGATGCAAGAGTTGTGCCACTGTTCGTCTCGTGTTTTGTCATCGCCCGTCTCTCGCGTTGTCATCTTTGTGTCATGTTAGCGTCATGTTCGTGACAAATCGAGTTATTTGACAACCGCCTCGGTGTACGTGTTCTGTGGTGAGCAGGACGCACTCAACCTTTCACGCTGTCCTCAATGATCACTTGGGTGATAGTTTTGTGAATAGCAGAGCCTTTCTTTCAACAGACTCGTAAACATCCATCAACAAACTTAAGTGCCCTTCGTCTTTTAAAGTGTCTTCGTCTTGTTGTCAACGACTTAATGTCGTGTACTTGCATCATATATATATACAACTTGAGTGTAAGCGTTGTAAGTCAACAACACATAAATGTAAGCGATAAACTTGAGGTGGTCTGTCTGCTTGTGGCTTTCTAAAACCACGGCTTCACAGTCTATTCAGTGTGGCAGTCAAGTGGGGAAAGTCTATACATTACCGCGGAGACCGATACCAAACGTATCTGCTATCGCTTTCGTTCGTCCTTTGAAATATTGTTATCGTTTTGCAGACCCGTACCAGTAAACTGACCGCTACTACGATTATCACTGTTCTGGAATGTATTAAAACAAATCTAAATGATGTTCTTTGTTCAAAGAAAAGAAAAGAGCAACTTTGTAATGATATTGCAATCAGTTTTCCCACTCCCACCATTGTTTTCGACCACGGCTGATTCGACTGATTGCAAGCATATAGTCTGTAGCTGGACTGTGAGATGAGTGTTGTATTATGTTATACCGTATAAGGAAACTAATCCGTGTTACAGAGAAAAGGAAATCAATGAGGACCACAGTGACGGAACGATTTACCCGGTATTAGTCTGTCCGGACTTTCCGGATACAGTCAGGTTTCACCAAAGCTCCAAAGTCTTAATGTAAGTGGGGGGGGGGGGTAAGAACCATAGGACAGATGGTCAGTTGTCTGGACAAACAGGAATAGGTCCGTGAAGCATAGAGAGACAACGGTAGGTCTGAGTAACATGGAAAGGTGGTGGTAGGTCCGTGTAACATAGTAAGGTAGTGGGAGGTCTGACATCCAGTAGTTTTGACAGAGGTGTATTTATAGATGTAACAAAACGAGATGTGGTTCAAATATGCTTTTTTAAGGGGCAGGGGGGGGGGGCAACGGGGATGACTATTTCAAAAAGACTAATCATCATTATAACATGGTGCTTTTTCCAGAGACAGCCAAGTCAATAAATGGGGTCAAACATCAAATGACGGCTCAGAAAGCTGCTCGATGTGTATCCCAACTACGTCTCATTAGATTATATGATGCAAAAATTCCCCAAACGGAGACAGCAACTAATAATGTATTTGCAAGTTTTGGCTGCTTCCATGCCAGCAATCTCCCGGTTCCCACATTCATCTCCCTATTAATATAACTCTATCTATATGAACATTACCTCACAACGTTTATGTGTTCTGTCTTCCTAAATGCTGCCACCAGCCCCCCGCGCACATAATTCGTTCGCATTTTTGTTTTTTTTTCATTGGATATTCTCCAGTTCCAGGCGAGCGTATTTCTCATCCTCCTGTAACGCCGAAGTGAAAGAACATAAATTAGGTGTCCCCCGCTTCTGATACTCATGTGATCAATTTCAGTTGCCCTGCAATATGGTATTGTGTCAATTCCGTGGCGAAGCCGGCAGTGGCGGATCTGGGGAAAATAATTCGAAAGGGTATTTATTGGTGGACGACACAGTGATATCATCTAACACTGACGCATGGGTGTAATACGGTGGCTATTGATTTCATAACAAATATGTGTTGTAATGAGGTGTCTGGAATAATTTATTTTTTTTAAAACAAACAACTAATTTTATTTTTAATTGCAATTAATTTTAAAAATGTAAAAAAAATAAATATATATTCCTATTATTTTGAGAGTAACGTAACAAGCACAGTTTAGCGGAGCCCTTTCGGGCATTTTATAAATTTTGGGAAGTTGTAACTAAGCTTATACGTATAGTAAGTAAGTTAACAGAATTTTTATAGATCCTGTTTTGCTCCAAGACGAATTAATTATTGCTTTTTTTTTTTTTTTTTTTTTTGCTCTATCATTAGAAAATTGGCCCCCGTGTCAGGGCCTATCCAGGTTATCCCATAGGTGAGGATGGTACTTTACAGGACTTTTTTTTTTTTTTTTTTTTTTTTTTTTTTTTTTTTTTTTTTTTTTTTTTTTTTTTTTTTTTTTTTTTTTGCTCTATCATTAGAAAATTGGCCCCCGTGTCAGGGCCTATCCAGGTTATCCCATAGGTGAGGATGGTACTTTACAGGACCGATGACTCTTAACCACCATGGATATTTGCTGGTGGGTGGCGACGCGCTGGTAGAGTTCGAGCCTCCATTAACTCATGGTTGGGGTGTGTGTGATGCTGAAAACGCTAGCACCCCGCCAAAACATTGGGGTGAAGAGGGACCTTTTTTTCTTTTCTTTTTTTTTCCCCCAAAGGACATAGCGCTCTTAGCAGCATCTCATGTCGTGTACCAGCAGTTGATAAATGTCCATGGCATTGAATAACATCATTCTCTTGATCCAAACGTGAACATCGAAGCCTATGTTATTGTATGTCTAATAGGGCTTGTCATTTAATGGCGGAAATCTATTAATAGAACTGATGTCACCATTACTCATCATCTGGGTACTCAGCGCGGACGAAATGTCAACACTGTTCAGTATTACTATGTTAGCGAAGTGTCCTTGAAATTTGTTTACAACTCTATTTTACGAAATATTTTACATATTTTTTTTTTTACTTCTATTTTCTGAAATGCGACTTCATTGCGCGAACGTCATATGTAACAGTAACGCGAGATACAAGGATCGTCCGAACGATATGCTGAAACACACTATAAGCTGCCATGTTTTAAGCAATATTTGTCCGCTGACCTTCTAAAAATAGAACCCTATGACGTTTTCCGGTCTAAGAAATGACAAAGCCTATTGGCACTGTTTCATAGAATTATGTCGTAATTAAACGCATCATTGATTTCAAATTACATACTTTTTTTATTTATTTTTTTTTAATCTGACGCTTCGGTTATTTTGAGATGTGCAGTTGGATATTGCGCGTTGTCCGCCCAAACTTCTTCACTGGAATCCGCCCCTGTATATAGGTCGCGTGGTGACTCAATGGCGATCGCAGAAGGCAGACAAACAGCGCAGGCACACAACTCGTATGGGGATTACTCACCGAGGCTTTGTTGACGTCCCGAATCGTACATGGTGCACACCGTGGTGTGCACACCGTATTGGTAACGGATACCGTGCGCATTTCTCATCTGCAAGCCACTTCCGGTTAAGCCGTAATGAAAAAAAAAAAAAAAAAAAAAAAAAAAAAAAAAAAAAACAAAAA
>CAXITT010000414.1:477488-488342 GCA_964033795.1 Lymnaea stagnalis | reverse complement strand
GCTTTTCCTATCTGATCTATTTTTTTATTTTTTTTTAAATTTTCAAATATATTTGTTTTATCCACACAAAAAAAAAAAAAAATACTGATTGAAATGGTAATCATTTGGACTGTACCATTGCAGTGACTAGCAAACTGTTTAATTGTATTTAAAAAAATAATCATGATTACTGCTTTATAAGTGTATAATAGCCTTGTTATGAGCTGCATAGAGAGACTGGTTATGAACTGCATAGAGAGACTGGTTATAAAATGCATAGAGAGAATGGTTATAAACTGCATAGAGAGACTGATTATGAAATCCATTGAGAGACTGGTTATGAACTGTAAAGAGAGACTGGTTATGAACTGTAAAGAGAGACTGGTTATGAACTGTAAAGAGAGACTGGTTATGAAATGCATACAGAGAATGGTTATGAACTGGAAAGAGAGACTGGTTATGAAATGCATAGAGAGAATGGTTATGACCTGCATGGAGAGAATGATGTCGAGTTGCGACAAGAATGAATACGGAAATGTCCAATGTATTCATTGTTGCGTCCAAAATTTTTAAAAACAAATTGAATGCTAACTAACTTTTGATTGTAGCATGAATGAGTCCATGAACAATGGAATGCACACTAATGGCCAGAAACATTTAGCTATAATTAGCGTGTTCCTAGCTGTTCATTTAATTCAAGTAAGCAATATTATTCACGTACTCCAACTACATCTGTACTCATAGGACGAGTGCTGTGACATTTGAAAAAAAAAACACACACACACACAAAACGTTTACTCTTGACATGACGTGTGTGTGTTTATGTTAGTGTGTGTGCTCGTGTGTGTATGTGTGTGTGCGTGTGCGGGCCTGTGCCAGGTCCCATTATCCACGAGAGACTGAATCATGTGCCCCACGCTTTTTATGATCCAATCGTGACGTGATATCACGTGGTCGGCGCCCTCTTCTAAAATGCATACCGACGTAACTGCATTACGGGAAGACAACGTCTATCTTAACGGAGTAAGTGTCCGTCACAGCTGCCGGCCTTCTGTCAGGATTCGTGGTAACACCAACGACAGAATCTTACCTCACCGACTCTCGCGTATCACCAGCCTATCTTAAAGTGTCACGAGGGCCCAACAGGTTCTTACTCATACTGCGCTCTATTTTTATCTTCACAGGCATGGGATATCAATACCCGGGCTTGGGGTATCAATACCCGGGCTTCGGGTATCAATTCCCGGGTCTAGCGGAGAGGAAGTACTGATTCTTGGGCAACGAAAGAATTGTGTTAAATCATATTCTGGAACAAAAAGAGAATGGTGCTAAATCATATTCTGAGGCAACGAGAGAATGTAGTTTAATCATATTCTGAGGCAACGAGAGAATGTAGTTTAATCATATTCTGAGGCAACGAGAGAATGTAGTTTAATCATATTCTGAGGCAATGAAAGAATGGTGTTAAATCATATTTACAACGTCAAATCAAGAAAATGATTATAATTAGAAAACAGCTTACTGGAGTAACCACTAATTAAAGAAAGTAGAGGGATATCTATATATATATATAGACCTAACACAAAATTACATGTAAGCTAAATATTATTTGATGTCCATCTACACTATCAACCACAACAATTTTAATAAACAACTGACTTTCTTTATTACTTCTTAGTTTTGGAAAAGCATCGACGAAACAGACAAGAACAATAGGAAAGTACTCAGACAGCTTGACGTCTTCAAACTCCAGATGATAAAAGATTGTTTGTGTGGTATCCACTTTATCCGCGAAACAATCCATGGCACGGGGGTCTAAAATTAACTTCAGTGATGGTAGATTGACTACAATAACATGGACAGGCGCGTGCCATTCTGCTTTTTGCCGATTGGCTGAGGGTTATCCCTCCCCACCCCCCACCCACCCACCCTGTGGCCCGTCAGTTAGAACTAACGAATTTAAAGCCCGGGGTTGGCGTGACAGGCCGGGGGGGGGGTGGGGTGGGGGGGGGGGGTTGGGGGGGGGGGGGCGTCGATCATCGTTTCTTTGTTTATGTAGCTGTTTACACAAGCCTTATGTGTCCGACACTTGCTCTCTCCTGTGCTCGAAGTGCTCCTCAATTTGCTTTCTCGTGTAGTGAATGCGGTCCTCAAATTACTACCTCTTGCAGTCCTCCCCGAGCTTAATTTATCTTAAACAGATTTCCAGTCTTATCAATATATAGTTTTATGTAAAATACACACACACATTCATATATCTATATGTATATATATATATATATATAGTGAGCAAACTTTCCGTGTACTCTGACCACAGCCGTAGACATTTCTGTCAACAACTCCAGTTTCCAGTTCCAGACAAAAACAAAGAACGGACACCCTTCAAGCCCCTACTCTAACCTGAAACGCAAAGCCAAATAATGTTTGAAAGCTAATTAGTTTTCCCTGACGACACGATCTATTTCGAAACCATCACGAAAAGCAATAATCCTTCGTTTCTCTCTTTTGAACGCACAGACAATTCAAGGTAATTATTTTGTCTACACTAAGCTGTACAATTTTTAGCAATCTTACGTACTGTTATCAGTACGGAAAAATTAATAGCTTATTTAGGAATATGGCTCGTTCTAAAACAGTACACAACACAAGACAATCACCATATGTTAAATACAATAACAAATAATACGATACTCGAACTAGGGCTAATCACAAATAATACATTTATTAGGTGAATAATATAATAATAAATTACAAAATCAGAAATAAATAAAATTAAAGCTATTGACTTACAGTATAACGAATAGCTCGTACCGGAACAATATTGAAGAAGACACAATGTTGTAAAAAGGTACAATGATGAAAAGGAATCTAAACACACACATCAAAATGTGTGTTAACAAATCTCTGTCTCGTATAGAAAATCTCTATACTAATGTTGCTCAAAATATCTCTCGTCTCATCTTCACGTCGCTCAATCTCTCTATGGGTATATACAGCCTGTTTCATAGATACTTCTCGAACGGACTTACACATTGTATTCCTTTCTCGATATTTATACATAATTCTACAGAATTCTAATAATAATACAGACCATCGATTTTTATTTATTTGTAATCGAGGTTAAGGAGACTATTTTAAAATTAGCCACACCCTCATAGCGCTGCCCAAACTTGGGGTCAGCTTAAGTTCATTCACCAGACATGATGAATGAAAGTAAACGAAACGACTATAACAAAACATCACGAACATGACGAGGATGACATCGCCTGGCGTGAGCTCAAGCGAATTCAAACGGCAAGGGGGCTCAAGCTCCAACATATCCAAAAATTGGAGAATGCGCGAAAAACAATAACAACCTCTTAAATGCAATCTAGTGCACATTAATCAAATAGAAACGTGTACATCTTAATTGAATGCATTCTGGTGCACCTTTCTTTTAAATGCAATCTCATGCCCCGTAATAAAATGCAATAGTGTGCACCTTTATTAAATTAAATTAAATCTGGCACACTTTTATTAAATGCAAACTTGTACATCTTAATTAAATGCAAACGTGTACAAATACCTTGATTCCCTTCTTTACTCATTATAAGACTTGGTGTCACATATCCTTCCTGTACGATGCTGTGTAACATTCAGTTTTTCCAACGCTCTCTCCGGCTACCAGAGATTATGGGCAACAATGACTGCACCAAATGGCACAGCTGCGTCCATAACACATGATCAAATACGTCAACTTCACAGCTTTGTCTAGATCACATGATAAACAATTTGTAAACGTCACAGTTGTGTCGATATCACATGATCGAATGTGTCACCATCACATCTGTGAGTGTATCACCTGACTAAAGTCGTCAGCTCCACGGCTGTGTCCATGTCACGTGATCACAAACGTCAACATTACAGCTTGGTCTAGATCACGTGAGCGCTTACGTCAAGATCACAGCACAACGCACAGTTGCACTCTAATTATTTTTTCTGCCCATCGAGTGATTCTGTCACTGTGACCTTGACTTCGGGTCACCAAGGCCTTGCCTCAAACGCGTCTTTGTTATGATAATGACCAACATTCCCACAAAGTTTTTTTTTTTTTTTTTTATCTCAGCGCGCGTGCACTGCATCGGGGCAAGTGGAACACTCACGGTAACCCCGCGATAAACAGAGTGCGCCTTTCGACAAATTGAGGCGTATTTTATTTTTTTTACCATGAATTTTTGGTAATAACCCCCTCCCCCCTGTCCTGCCTTGTTTCGCTTAATTAGAGGATCTTAAACGATGCTCGGTTGTCCGAGAACTATGGCCGCACAACATTGTGTCTATGATGTCAATGTTTCCTGGATTTTCGGCTATAATACTAAAAATATTAGAAGGTTCAATTATATTTATACAATAAATAACACTTAGGGGGTTGGGGGGGGGGGTTAACACTTGCCATATTTACCGAGGACAGATTAGGACAGAGGCTCTATTGAAATTTGTTACGGCAAACACATTCTGTTACCAGACCGGGGCCAGCCTTATCCCAGACGTAATCTGCGTCCACCCTCGGAAAAAAACATCTGCCTGACCAGACACATCGTGCCCGCGGCAAGCGGCTCGAGTTACCTCCACCCTTAGCCCGACACCCCCCTCCCCCTCTTTCCCCTGCTTGGTCAGTGAGGCGCCATGGTCCGTGCTTTCAAACAGTGAGTTTCCTTATTCAATTTCAACGTACAGACAGAAGTCCAAATGGAATAGTTATTATTATTTTTTTTTTTCAAAGCCCGCCACCATTTCCATTAAGGTCATGAAAGTTATAAGAGTTAAGTTTCTTCAGGGTTCATGCCAGATAACATTTTTTTAAAAAAATAAACGTAAGCGCTTATTAGGAACTAACACATAAACCAACACATAACTAGGTAGTGTGTATGTAACGGTCCAAGCCCGAAGTTCGGCCAGTTCCCGAATCGGCCGGCCATTTCGCACTGATGTCCTATTGCGGGCTTTGGCCGTAACATAATAATATACATGTCATCGGCAGCCATTAAAAATTTAATAATAGCACGTGTTGAATTAATGTATGTCCATGTCCATAATAGAGTATCGCATGCTGCCTGAGTCATGAAATCAGATATGCTTATAACGATACGCAAACGTTCATTGTTTGGGTGCTGGTTTGAGAAGTTATCTCCCCGTGGACACCATTTGTTCGACTCGTAGGCGGCACGGCAACATAATAAGCGGGACGAAAACCAAACAGTCAAGTTTCGACAGTCCCTACCAGTGCGCCAACATTCTTTGAGACCGGTCAATGGGATACCAACAGGTCCACCAAAGATGTCTGATCAGTCTTGGGGGGGAACATTTGGGGGGGGGGGGGTGGGGGGGGGGGGGGGGGGGGGGAGGGGGAGGCTTCGCTGTTAAAGGCTAGTCAAAATAATTTCAGTGGCGGATCGAGGGATGTCCAGTTTTAATAGGGGGTACCTCAGAAAAGAATGCTTACAGAAAACCCTGCATGAAATAGAAAAGGTGTATAAAAATAGCGCTTACGCCTTCACGGCATAAATTGAAGTCCTCAAGCCCAGCAATATATATATATATATATATAGATAGTAAGATATATTGATATATATATATATATATATATATATATATATATATATATATATATATATATATATATATATATATATAATATAGAGAGAGAGAGAGAGAGAGAGAGAGAGAGAGAGAGAGAGAGAGAGAGAGAGAGAGAGATATATATATATATATATATATATATATATATATATATATATTTAAAGATAGATAGATTAGATAGAGAGATCGGGAGATCGGGAGATCGAGAGATTGGGAGTGAGGGAGACGGAGAGACAGATATACATAGATATAGATGTAGATGTGGATGTAGATAGATGTAAATAGATGTATATATATAGATATACGTATAAGTTATAGGAATAGGCATAGGTATAGATATAGGTATAGGTATAGATATAGATATGTATAGATATGTACAGATATAGGTATATAGACATAGATATATAATTTAAGTAATAAAATATTAAAATGTCTCTTAACTGTGATACAAACATTGCTAAAAAGCAAGGCATTTTTAGGATCAAATTACATTTCAAACCGAAGTTTCTCAGTTTTTATTTGAATCAGAATAATTAAAATAGCCTAGGGGGCATATCGTTTTAAGGCGAAGTCTTATAATATGAATTCAGTCGTATATTTTACGACGTCGTTGTCCAAACAGTGGCGTCTCCGCTTTACAACAATGGTCAAATATTATTTAAAGTAGGCCTACCCGGTATTCACCTGATCAATTTTAAGTTGAAGATCCGCCCCTGGTTCGTGGTCCATCTATAAAAAAAACAACCCAGGGCCTTCGATAAGTCATCATGGACCACCGGATAGCTCCATTCAAACGCCATCGATCTGTTCCATCCAGCAGATCCTGTGTTGGTCGGGAACGTAATGACTGGCATCTCTGCTACGTCCGTCAAATTCTACAACATCATCTACTGAACTGATGTGTTCCGTCATTAAAATTTCTACAACATTATCTACTGAACTGATGTGTTCCGTCCTTCAAATTCAACAACATCATCTACTGAACTGATGTGTTCCGTCCTTCAAATTCTACAACAGCATCTACTGAACTGATGTGTTCCGTCTTTCAAATTCTACAGTATCTACAGAACAGATGTGTTCCGTCTTTCAAATTCTACAACAGCAGCTACTGAACAGATGTGTTCCGTCCTTCAAATTCTACAACATCATTTACTGAACTGATGTATTCCGTCCTTTAAATTCTACAACAGTATTTACTGAACTGATGTGTTCCGTCTTTCAAATTCTACAACAGCAGCTACTGAACTGATGTATTCCGTTTTGGCAAATTCTGTGTTGGTCAGAGGTAGCAGCGGGTAGCTGATTTTCACCGTCCGACAAAAATGGTGTAAAAAAACGTAATGAAGGGATGGACCACATCTACGGTTTGTCGTGTTTATACTACCAGTGTTCATTTAGCGCCATTGTTAGGCTATTCACCATTTTTCAAAACTTTGGTAGAAATAAGTTCGACTTTATCCCATAGGCTCTAGCCAGGCAAAAGAAGGGAGGAAAAAACATGCAAGAAAAATAAGAGAGATACAAGTTTTGAAATAGTGACATACCAATATACTTAACCCATACCAAACAAACCAAAAGTCAGCGTCTCGTCGATACAAACGAAGGGCCGGCCAGATCCCAGCGCCAGATCCCAGCGCCAGATCCCAGCGCTTGATCCCAAAGGGTATTCGAACTGAAGTCTTATTTCTTAAGTGCTTTACAGCTAATTAAGCCCGAACTAGGTACAGCCAATCGATGCGGGCGGTCTCTAACGGCTGTGTGGGTCCCCAAGGGTAGTAAGTCTGGAAGGTTTTAGATTTCCCCCAGGGTTATCTGTCCACTGGAAGGCGGGCCACTCGGCTGCCCGAGGCGTAATGGAAGCTGTCGCGGGGATCTTTGTGACTGTGAAGACCTGGGTGGCGTTGCAGCTTATAAGATAAATAGTGGGATAATTGGATTGTGAATTCATCTGGTTCGCAGAGTTTAATATTTACATCAGACTTGGTTGATCCTACAATGCCTTGTAATAACAGACTTCTTGCGTCATATTTTTCTCCCCGCTGTGCTAAATGATAAGTGCTTGGGGGCATTCTGTGGTGTTATTGCTGTAGTCTGCAAGTGACGGGTCGGGGAGAAGATGTCTGGCGTACAATAAATCAAGCAGAAGAGGCAGAACCATACCAAAATGACGGGGTGGAACACATTTATGAATTTGCAAAGGCGGATTCAGAATAAAATGGCTGAGTGGTATATACCATCAACACTGCCGCATGGTGTTGTACATGGCATTAAACATGATCTCTACTCCAGAAGATGATTTAAACAGGTCCCTACCACAACCAAGTCTGGCATCTTGTAATTATGGTATGATACATCATTTAATTACATTGAATTTTCCTTAATTAAAAAAATTAGTTGGAACCGAAAGAGTAGATTTGTATCTTTAAATCATTGAACAGTAATGGTACAGTTCCATCGAGTCGACCATCTTGGAATTTCTTCAGCTCACAAAAGAACTTTTTTTTTTTTTTTTGGTCAAGGTTCGTTGATGAATCGCGCCCCTGCTCACTGGGGTGGGAAGCGCTGGGGGCGACCACAGCTTTATTTCTTTATAGTGATTGGCGACATTTTCGGCCAACACCAGTTGCTGTTTTTAAAGATGGGCGGGGGGGGGGGATCTAAAATCTTGGCTCGCTCCGGTTGGTATTAGCCCTAACTATGCTAGCTTTTGATACCATGTTATTTTAAAATAGATCGATTATGACGTAATATATTATTTTTTTAAACTCTCTAAACACTGAAACATTATGTTTCGTTGTAACGCAGAGAGAGTATATTTGATATCTTGCCGATGGTATCATGCATGGCATTTGTTCAGTTGTGACGCAAGAGTATAGTTAAGTTGTCTCCCCCGCGACAGGGGGTTCATAGGTTAAGAATCGGTGCACATTTTTTGAAAAAGTGCATCACAA
Organism: Lymnaea stagnalis; assembly: GCA_964033795.1. Lineage (NCBI taxonomy): Eukaryota > Metazoa > Mollusca > Gastropoda > Lymnaeidae > Lymnaea > Lymnaea stagnalis. Next base: position 479,793 of record CAXITT010000414.1, on the reverse strand, counting down.
TTAAAATAAAAATATTTTTTTACAAAGTATTGAAAAATATATTTATTTGTATTGTTTGTTTATTATGGACTTCTAGTTAAGTTACTTATTTCGGTTATATAGAAACAGGGAATTATAGATCGAAAGAAGGAATATCGCGTAGATAATTACTTTACTTTGTTCACGCCCCTTTAGATCTGTGGTTCTCAACCTGCCTAATGCCGCGACCCTTTTATACGGTTCCTCTTTTTGTGGTTGACACTATTATTTTCGTTGCTACTTCATAACTTTAGAGTTAAATTGTTTTCCGATGGTCTCAGGTGACTCCCGTGAAAGGGTCATTCAACCCCCAAAGGAATCGCGAACCACAGGTTGAGAACCGCTGCTTTAGATTATCGTGTTGATTTTTAAAAAATTGATTAATTTTTTATATTTTTTTTTAAATTACAATTTTTTTTTATTTATTTTTTTTTATTTATAACAACTTCCACCAAATAGAATCAATATTTATTAAAGACAAAAGCGTAGAGTGGCTAGTTGGGAAGGAAAAGATGGCTGGGATAGTACGTGTGAAAATGGTGTGGTTAGAGGGATGGTGGTGTGGTTAGAGGGATGATGGTGTAGTTAGAGGGATGATGGTGTGGTTAGAGGGATGATGGTGTGGTTAGAGGGATGATGGTGTGGTTAGAGGGATGATGGTGTGGTTAGAGGGATGATGGTGTGGTTAGAGGGATGATGGTGTGGTTAGAGGGATGATGGTGTGGTTAGAGGGATGATGGTGTGGTTAGAGGGATGATGGTGTGGTTAGAGGGATGATGGTGTGGTTAGAGGGATGATGGTGTGGTTAGAGGGATGATGGTGTGGTACTGAAGGTTAAAACGGATGACTTGATTAGGCGAGCTGACGGTAAATATCATCACTCTAAGCAGTGGCTCTTTACCTGGGTTCGATCGAACCCCAGGGGTTCGGTGAGCCAGTCTCAGGGTTTCGGCGGAGGTCCACAAAAAAAAAAAATCCGAAAAAAATCATATTTTATTTTCCCCATTAAGAAGGGTTCGGGGAATGCGCCTATGAAAATGGTGGGGTTCAGTACCTCCAAAAAGGTTAAGAACCACTGCTCTATGGCTAGGTTTTCAAAATCTTAAACTAAGACCTTTAAAAAGAAAAACTAACTCCTCCTTCCTTCGGTGCTCGATTTCAGGCGGTTAGCACGATGGATCGCAGGCCGTAGTGGACTTGTCTTTTACCACACGGGTGACTTCAATCCGAGACAGCACGTGCTTAAAATAACAGGAGTTTTAGCTGGGTGTCGACCTTACCGCCGCCTTCTCGTGACGTGTTCTGAAGTCAGGCGCCCGGTGTCAGATTGCTACTGGTCGTGTGCCTTGTTCGGTAGCAGGTGCAAGTTTTGTTATTATCTTGTTGGTACTAAGTACAAGTTTTGTTATTATCTTGTTTTGTACCAAGTGCAACCTTTGGACAAGGGTCGTTAATTTAAAAAAAAAAAATTAAAATTGAACATGTTCCAGTAACTTGCTCATTTGGCTCAGTGGAGACGGCCAGCTTTCATTGCATTGAAGACGTTGTGTTGCGACTGTGTTACAGATATAGACTGTGTAGATTTATCATAGGATCATAATTAATCTTTTGATTTGCACACCATGTAATACCTTTTTTGCTGATATTTTTATCCACATTTGTTCGTTTCTTTAAAGCATTCGTGGGCAAACTACGGCCCGCGGGCCTCATGCGGCCCGGCAACAGATATTAAGCGTCCTTCAAAAAAATTACTTTATTTTTAATTGATTTTGTTTAAATTTACAGAATTTTCTGTGTGTCATAGCTGTCTCAACATTTTTGATCAAATTTCTTTCTGGTTCTATTCTTTTTTTTTTTTTTTTTTTTTTTTTTTTTTTTATTTTTTTTTTTTTTTTTTTTTAATTTTTTTTTGTGTTTTTTTTTTTTTTTTTTTTTTTTTTTTTTTTTTTTTTTAACAGTCGTTGACTTTTATCATTTAAACCTAAAATGCGAATTTACCGAATTGAATAGAGCAAAATGTTGATAAACATTTAAAAATTGGACATAATATTATGCATGCGGCTCCCCAATAGCTTTACATTGGTCAATGTGGCCCTCCACAAAAACAGTTCGCCCTCCCCTCCTTTAAAGGCGTTTGCGTTGTCTGGAGTCATTAATTATATTTAAACTTGGTTATTACAAAAAAGTTTACAACACTGCAATTTTTAAAAAGAAAAAAAAAAAAAAAAAAAAAAAAAAAAAAAAAAATTAAGAAAAGTAAAAATAAAAAAAAAAAAAAAAAAAAAAA
>CAXITT010000414.1:442730-460438 GCA_964033795.1 Lymnaea stagnalis | reverse complement strand
GTTGGGGGGGGGGGTGGGGAGGGGTTTGTTGATAAACATAATCTTTATAGATTTAAACATCGAAGTACATTTGACATAGACCATAATGAAAATATAAATCAATTTCATTATTTTAAATTGTATTTCTTTAATCGAACAAAGTACAACACAACCGGATCTGAAATTGAAATCCCCCCCTCCCTCCCGCCCACCCCCGCCCCCCCCCCCCAATAAAGTGATCAACGCAAACACGGGACAGGCGGCGGTAGCCTGACTTCATACAACGGAGAAATGACCCGTCAAATAACGACCCTATGGTCCCCCGGCACCGTCGTGCATAGCGACTCTAGTCAGGACGCCAGGAGACTACAACCTGTGGACCATTTCTCCGGCCGTGCGGGGTATTAATACGCCACCTATACCGCTCACGTTTGTATCGAAACGGCTGCAGGTAAATATTTTATTTGCCGCCTTTTGTCATTCTGTCTTCGTCCTGGCCAAGTCGATTGGTCGGCTGCAGCACAGACCCAGAAGTACTTTGCTTCCAAAGTCCAAGAAGAATGGTCGTCGGGCGAGTGTTTTATAGATGAGGTGAAATTGATATTTTATTTTTTCAAAAACCCCGTTGACTTTCTTTTTTTTTTGAGACAAGGGGGACATGATATGTACCCGAGGGAATGGCGCATGAATCGCATCAAGGGTCGGCACACTCATGGATATCATTTTCAACGAATTGATTTAGGATGTGTGCTTTACAAATTGTAAAAAAAAAAATTCTTGGAGATAAAGAAAATGACTTTGACTGTTTGGTTTCAATTATTGAATATTGAAAAAGTATCCAAAGACTTAATTTTGGTGATGAATGAAAGCCTAAAATTTTAGAAATTTGGTGTCGGCTAAATGGATGGATGCACAATAGCCCCAATGATTACATGTGTGCCTTATATGTGACATAAATTTGTGCGTTATATGTGACATTAAATGTGTGCGTTATATGTGACATTAAATGTGTGCCTTATATGTGACATTAAATGTGTGCGTTATAAGTGACATTAAATGTGTGCCTTATATGTGACATTAAATGTGTGCGTTATAAGTGACATTAAATGTGTGACCTTATAAGTGACATTAAATGTGTGCCTTATATGTGACATTAAATGTGTGCGTTATATGTGACATTAAATGTGTGCGTTATATGTGACATTAAATGTGTTCCTTATATGTGACATTAAATGTATGCCTTATATGTGACATTAAATGTGTGCCTTATATGTGACATTAAATATATGCCGTGTAAGTGACATTTAATGTGTACCTTATAAGTGACATTAAATGTATGCCTTACAAGTGACATTAAATGTTTGCCGTATAAGTGACATTAAATCTGTGCATTATGAGTGACATTAAATATGTGCCATTTAAGTTATATTAACTAAGACCTAGATGTAATGCATGAATTTTTTGGGCCTGCACCATTTGATTGTTGCCTTTCTCCATCAGTTGCCTACACATCTTCCTATACATTTCCCTAAAAGTTTTGCTATACATTTGCCTATACATGCGTCTATACATTTGCCTATACATGCGTCTATACATTTGCCTATACATGTGTCTATACATTTGCCTATACGTTTTCCTATACATTTACCTGTACATTTTCCTATACATTTACCTGTACATTTTCCTATACATTTACCTATACATTTGCCTCTACATTTGCCTATACATTTGCCTCTACCTTTGCCTATACATTTCCCATCATTTAACCATCTCCGACGTCCATTTAACGTTGTTTTAAACAAGTGACCCGAAGAAACCTTTCATGTCTGCTTTATGTGCTAATTTGATCACAGCCTTAAAATTGCTTAATTTGAACTTCCCATAGGACAATGCTTGTTCACCACCACAAAGTTTCTTCATTAAATGTGCGCGCACCCTTCTACGCGCACGTTTCTCGAATTAAAACCACACATCTATTTAAAGAAACATGACATGAACAATCTAAACATCTGCGTTTGTCTCGACACACGTTGTTTTTTTTTGTTGTTGTTGGTTTGCTTATGTGTTGTTGTTTTTTGGACGGTAATTGGGGTGTCAAATGTCAAGTGTCAAACATTATACCGTTAAGCAATTTTTTATATGTTTGTTTTGCAAAAATTTAATTGGAGTTGACAAAAAAAAAAGGATCTAAAGAAAAAATAACCTCGCCGGAAATAAAACCCCTTGACGACATTTCCGGTCTCACCGTGATCTAAAAATAAAACCCCTTGACGACATTTCCGGTCTCACCGTGATCTAAAAATAAAACCCCTTGACGACATTTCCGGTCTCACCGTGATCTAAAAATAAAACCCCTTGACGACATTTCCGGTCTCACCGTGATCTAAAAATAAAACCCCTTGACGACATTTCCGGTCTCACCGTGATCTAAAAATAAAACCCCTTGACGACATTTCCGGTCTCACCGTGATCTAAAAATAAAACCCCTTGACGACATTTCCGGTCTCACCGTGATCTAAAAATAAAACCCCTTGACGACATTTCCGGTCTCACCGTGATCTAAAAATAAAACCCCTTGACGACATTTCCGGTCTCACCGTGATCTAAAAATAAAACCCCTTGACGACATTTCCGGTCTCACCGTGATCTAAAAATAAAACCCCTTGACGACATTTCCGGTCTCACCGTGATCTAAAAATAAAACCCCTTGACGACATTTCCGGTCTCACCGTGATCTAAAAATAAAACCCCTTGACGACATTTCCGGTCTCACCGTGATCTANCCCCCCCCCCCCCCCCGCCGAAAGTCCCAAACCACAGCAGAAGACATCCCCCGGCTGTAAGGACCTGTACCCCCACGCCAGACACAAAGGTTAATGAAACTTTGGCCTCCACTTCGCGGCAAAAACCTGGCCACAAGATAGCCGCCGGCGGTTGTGTGTGTATGGATATGTGTGTGTGTGTGTGTGTGCAGATTTCACGTCTCTGTCTGCGGATATTTTCGGTCAGCACGTCGGTCGTCTGTTTATTTAGAAGTGGGAGGTCAGCGGTGTCGGATGCGATGGGATCCTAGAAGGGGTCGGATAAATTGGACCCTATAAGTGGATGGAGAAATGGGCTCCTAGCAGGCGTCGAATAGTTTTATAAAAGGGGTTGGATAGGATCCTTGGAGAGGATGGATAGATGGGGTCTTAAAAGGTTTTGGATGAATGGGATTATTGAAGGCGTTGGATCTTTGGGATCCTAGAAGGCGTTGGATGGGATCATAGAAAGGGTTGGATTGATGATATCCTTATACGGCACTCCACGCCTGTGAGAGATAAATAACGGAATTGCGTGTAGGTACCAAAAGCTTGAAATCAAATGACTCGATCTCGTTACAGTTTATTAAAAACACAGGTCGTCTAATCAAACGGTTTATTTGTTTATTTGTTTAGAGTCACGTTTTATTTGTTTAGAGTCACGTTTTATTTGTTTAGTTTCACGTTTAATTTTTTTTTAGTTTTACGTTTTATTTGTTTAGGTTCACGTTTTATTTGTTTAGGTTCACGTTTTATTTGTTTAGTGTCACGTTTTATTTGTTTAGTGTCACGTTTTATTTGTTTAGGTTCACGTTTTATTTGTTTAGTGTCACGTTTTATTTGTTTCGTGTCACGTTTTATTTGTTTAGTTTCACGTTTAATTTTTTTTAGTTTTACGTTTTATTTGTTTAGTGTCACGTTTTATTTGTTTAGTTTCACGTTTAATTTTTTTTAGTTTTACGTTATATTTGTTTAGTGTCACGTTTTATTTGTTTAGTTTCAAGGGGTGGCATTAATTTTTGAATTTTTAAAAAAAAAATTTAACTCCCTTTACACTTAGGACTGATGACTTTGAATTGATCTCTGCACCAGTTTGTTTTCCCGTCCGCTGTAGTAGCCACCCTCGTCAGCTCTGGTACCGGGGCCTTAACGGGTTTAACCGTTATAAAGACGAGTACAATGGGCAGCCGATATCTTTCCAATGTATTCTAGAAAAAGTATGTGTAGCTCAGTTCTAACTTCTGTGAAATAGAATTTAAAAAAAAACAAAAAACAAAAAAACAAAAAAACACACACACACAAAAAAGAACAACAACAGCTAATATTTGTGGGGGCAAGTTTATGGCAATAAGTCAAGTATAAATTAGGCTTAGTCGCTAGCAATACAGACGAAATTAATAAACAGTTACAGAGAATTAAATTAAAAATTCCTTTCATGTTAGAGACGGGAGTGATGCATTTTTGTATTGCCGTCTCGATGATCACAATTCGCCGTTGTAACAACCCTAGCCTCCCACAATGCAACGTCCTTACACAGAGGGCAAGAAAAACTAATTTTTTTTTTAAAACAACATTTTCTTTCTTTCAATTATCCACAATGGTTAGTGTCGCCTGGGGTGGGCCGAGAATTTTACCGCCCCACTTTTAACACAAGAAAAATAAAATCTGCAGTTTGCCGAAAGTGCCAGCCGGGGGGGGGGGACCTCTGCCGCCACCTCTTCACCCCTTTCCCACGCCACTGATATCTAACTCTTATACTCTATCTCTTCTTCTTCTTCTTCTTTTTTTTTTTTTTGTTAAGTTAAAACACACGATTGTTTCTGATGACACGCTGGCGCCTCGTCCTAGACGCCCGGAGTCTCCTCANGAGTCTCCTCAAATTTCAGTTGCAGAAACTACATTACTGTTACCCACCAAAAAAAAAACAAAAACAAAAAAAGAACAGACACACACACACTGGGGCCAGGTTTCAAAACAACACCAATACACTCAGCGTTTTGAAGAAATAAACATAGCAAGAAGCTCTCAGTGGGAATCTTGGGCTAAGAATCGTTTGCGTGACGCAAACCTTTTGTGTTTAAGAAATAGGAATGTACCTTTGTGGGGCAAGTCTGCAGTCTTTGGTGTCACAGGTGATCCTGGCTTACCATTAGAGACCGACCGAAAGTGATTTTCTGATTTCGGGCAAAAACCGAAAACCAGACCGAAAGTTAAAAATGACCTTCGGCCGAAAGCGAAATAAAAAGGAAAGTTACATTTTCTATACGGCAGAAGCAAAAAAAAAAAAACTACGCCGAAAGTGATGAAATGGCAACTTTCGGCGCGGAAACCGAAACGGAAGCCGAAATTCGATCGGTCTCTACTTACCATTATACAGCGGGCCGTTTTTTCCTGGCACCTGAGGCGTCGCAGTGGGCTGTGCAAGCCATCCATGCGGTTGCAGGGAACCTCAAACAATTAGGAGGCCCCAAAGGTGTGATGCTAGGAAATAAAACAAATAAATGAAAAGATGAACCTTGAATGGAGGACGGCACAATAAGATAAAAGTGACAGAAGCCTACTCGGGTGTAAGAGGCGTTCACTCTTGCAGGCGATACGTTAAATGAGGTCTTAGAATAGGCAAACTCATCAGCTTCGATAAGCGTCCGTGAACATCACGCCATTCGGTTGATTAGTTCACTTTTTTAAGCTCTCATCCCTGTTTCTCGGTCATTTGGTTGATCAGTTCACTTTTTAAGCTCTCAACCCTGTTTCTCTGTCATTTGGTTGATCAGTTCACTTTTTAAGCTCTCATCCCTGTTTCTCTGTCATTTGGTTGATCAGTTCACTTTTTAAGCTCTCAACCCTGTTTCTCTGTATATGTCCATCTCTCTCTCTCTCTCTTTTTCTCTTCCCCTCTCTCTCCACTTTACTCATTCTATCTCTGTCCTCCTTTGTCTTTCCTTCTTTCTTTTTCCCTTTCTCTGTCTTTCTTTCTTTCTCTCTCTCTTTACGCTTTTTTAAAAATCTCTCTCTCTCTCTCTCTCTCTCTCCGTCTTTCTTTCGTTCCGTCTCTCTTTCTTTCTCTCCTTCTGTCTTTCTTTCTTCTCATTTTCTCTCTCTCTCTCTTTATTTATTTATTTCTCTCTCTCTCTCTGTCTCTCTCCCCCCCCCTCAATCTTTCTCCGCATTGTTCATTCATTTATTAATTTGTGTATATCAATTCTTTTTTTTTTCCAATTATCCTCTGATGTCATTTGTATCATTATGGTTTGATTATATTTGTCTCGTTCAATGTAATGACCATTGTTCGTTCTGCAACACCATCATACAAAATTATGTCCTGTCTTCCTCTTAGATTGTCTTTGATTATTTAGTCAGTTTTGTATCAATATAACCTGTTTACACACTACTAAGTCTTTCTATATTAATGAGTATTTGCTTAAATTTTAACATTTTTTTTTTTTCCGTCCATCTTTTCTTTTACAAATGGAAACAGTTCAATAATCGATTGTATTCCTTATGTTCACCTGTCAATCACCAAGACAATCAATAATCATAAATCTCTGAACATCCATGACATCCCACCCCCCAAATCCTAGCCCCCTTCCCCCTCCATTCCCCCCTCCCCCCACTCCAACGACACCGGCCGGTTACCCCAAATTAAAATCCGGGGCACCGCCTGGTCGGCCGTGGCGAGAGGTCGCGGTGCCCGCCCGCGCGTAGAAGACCGACGGCAGGCCGACCGATGATGCTGATGGCGGGGTCTCACAGCTTTCACTGCGGGCCGTGCGGTAGCGGGAGGGGTTTTTAAACAAGGGACGGGCAGACTCGGGGCGGCTTGGGGAGACATGGGGGAGTTTGTTTGCGTTGTGGAATAACTCGTGAACGGAGGGAGACCCCTTGCGACAATAGGACGCTCAGTGGATAAACAGTTGGTGGTGATTTTGTTGTGGTGACGGAATCGTGATTGGTGATTCTTTATTGACCACGTCGTGTTGATGTTGTGTTGACTTCGGCGAAGACTCTTTCTTTGATCCCGATCTGTGATCTGTGACTTCTTGGAGACGCGACTTGGTTTTATTGGAGTCGTCCGTCGCAGGTTTGATTTTGTGTGTGTGTGTATGTTTTAATTAGTGTTTGTTGTTAGTTTGTTTCAAACACTGACCTGTAGCGATTGGGATACGGAGATAATCCGATTGTGAAAAATTATGAGCAAATGGAACTTTCTGCTTAACTGTCAATAAAATATTTAATGACTATACTATAAAACATTTTCGATACTTTTTATAAAAGTGTTTAAATGATAAAAATGGGGCGAGTCACTTATACACTTTTAAAAATAATAATATGACTTCTACAACACTTGACTTCGCAGCCAAATTTCACGGGCCTGACTTCACGGCCTGACTTCACGGCCTGACTTGACGTCATGACTTAACGCCCTGACTTAACGCCCTGACTTCACGGCCTGACTTAACAGCCTGGTCTAAGGGCGTTGCTTCACGGCCTGACCTAACAGCCTGATCCCCAAGCCTTACTTAACACTTTTTGATACTACCAGCCCTGACCCTAGGGCCCGACTTAACAACCCTACTTCACGACCTGACTTAACAGCAAGAGTTCTCGGTATGGGCGTCTGCTTGCCAACGACAGTCGCCTTAAAATGGGCGGGGCTACACCCATTGTGAATAATACTGTCTACTGCTTTATTTTTATTATTTAAAAAAAAATAAAAAATTTCCCTTTGCATAGGACAGTACAATAAAAGTTATTGTGCTGTAATCCCAACAACCAACTCAATCGATTTAGCCGCAATCCAGGTCTCCATTCCACCCACACTCAGCTGGCCACTTACAACAACAACAACGTGTTTTCCTATTTATAGTATGTCAACAATGGTGTTGAAAATGCTCACATCAACCGGTATCGTTGTGCTGGTGTTGTGTAATGGGGCCGGCAACTCGTGGTTTGCACGAATAGTTGCGGCGCTTGGGTGGTGCTACTTTATAATGGCATGGGACATGGCAGCAGTCAAACACATTTTCCCAGCAGATATGAAAATCGGGTCTACCAAAAATCGTACAACTTTTAAAAATGGCTGCTCACACAAAGAAAGGCTGTCGACCCCCTGGTCCAGGTTATCCTGCATTCAATGAGTAAGTTTCTTTTTAAACGAAGCAGAGTCGATCTTTTCAATAGATGCAGCGCAGACTTTCTTAATAGATGTAGAGTATCATTATATATTCTTAATAGATATAGATTATAATATCTCAATACATCAATAGTAAATGTTCTTAAAATTGATCGCACAAGAAGCTCACGTCAAAATGGTAGCCTACATTACACAATTTCATATAACAAAGATGTCTTAATGGAAATGCACAAGTATCACTGCACATATTATGTCTATGTGTAAACATACACGTCTGACTGTAGGTAGTTACTGGGCGTAGCTGGATTAGGGTAAACACTCAGACCTCCCTACACACATATGTTTTGGTTGAAACTCACGCCCACCCCCCCCCACTCCACCCCCCCACATCCTCACAACACCCTTTCGCCCGGGACGTTGTCGAGCCATTCAATACTCACAACTGTGTCAAGTGGTCATTATCTGGTCGTGGTACCATTCTCAAGTGCTGGCCAACTGTAAGCACCGGCAACTGTAAGCTGGCTAGCTGACTGCTCTAGTGACTTGGTGTTCAAAAATCTGTCTAACATAGTTAAGTATTCATAGTTGTATTTTGGCTATCGCCTGCACGGGCGGCCCAATGACCGGTGGTTACATTTAGAAATAGTTGTGTTTTGTTCTTGCTGTTGTTTTTGCACAAGCAATAATTAAAACGGCATATAAATACTTAAATTCGGGACACTTGACAAAAGATTTTATTTAAATTGCATTTCTATCCCAGACATACACACACATTATAAACATTCCTTCAAATGAAGCAATATTTGCAACTAACTATATTTCAATATCTGTCTACTGTAGAGCTGCTCTTACCAATCGTGACATAATAAGGTTTGGGAAAATGTGTCGACATTTAGCCCTTGACATCTTTTATAAGCGGCTTCCTTTGTTTTTTTCGTTTTTTTTTTTTTTTGGTGGAGTAAAAAAACCCATAGTACTAAGTGGCATTTCAATTATGTGTTTGACATAATAAGGTTTGGGAAAATGTGTCGACATTTAGCCCTTGACATCTTTTATAAGCGGCTTCCTTTGTTTTTTTCGTTTTTTTTTTTTTTTTGGTGGAGTAAAAAAACCCATAGTACTAAGTGGCATTTCAATTATGTGTGTGCCATGATGGATGAGAGTTGCAACGTTGTTGGTGTCTTAGAGCGAAACGTACGTAGTGTGATGTATGGAGGTGTAAGTAGCGGGGTAGAAAGAATGCCAGCGCCATGTCTCGTGTTCTTTTGTGGCTACAGACATGAAACAGCTTTTACTGCTGTACTGAACAAGTCACCATGCACACACCACCATTCACACAGCACCATGTTTACCATGCACACGCCAACATTCTCGCTACCACGCACACGCCACTTCGCACACGCCACCACGTACACGCCACTTCGCACACGCCACCACGCACACGCCACCACACACGCCACCACGCACACGCCACAAAGAAGACTCCATCATGCACATTTATGTTGATGTAGTAGATTTAAATGTGTACACGAGGGGAATACAGTAATCATCAATTTCAATTATGTTAAGTTGCAGTCGAGTTGTGGGGTAAGTATCTTGCACCCCAGCATAGACCTTTAAGCCCAATAGACCACAATTCTGTGCTGTCTCTAAGCTCCACAGTTTCTTGATATACCATCATGAAATACCATCATCAATTATCGTGAAATAGCCTGCCATCGTGACATACCTTCTTCAAACACCATCGGCATACAATGTTATGATATACCATTGTGACATGCCATCATTGTCATAGGCATGTACTACCATCATGCTAAACAATTGTAAAATACCATCGTAATAAACCACCCACGCAGAAAGGTCTCTTGTTGTGAATGTAAAGATCAATGTTGTTTGTATCTTCACTAGATCATTGTTTTACCTAAACAAATCAGTCACATTACCAAGGACGTAACTTACAAGAGGGCAAATGGAAACAATGACCCCCATCATTCCGCTACGTTGTAACATACCCGATGCCATCTCGATTCCTCAATATATGAAACATATGAAACACCCCTTCCCCACCTCGCGACCCCTTAACCCACCCCCCTCCCATCTATGAATCCATCTCATGCTACCTACCATCCATCATCTCCAAGTCCCAGTCTTGCCCCCTGGCCATAATGTCCTCACCATCTATTCTGCGGGGAGACTTGCTGCTATTAATGTCTACTCTGATCTATAATTCAGATGTTGGCTGACATCTTGCTCTGTTGTCTTGGACGGCTTCTGTTCTGTTTACATGCCTCAGTATTCAGGTGTCCCTTCCCCCGGGAGGGGAAAGGAGCTAGGGGGGAGAGGGGCTGATTTATTTCTGCTTGTCATGCATTGCTTTTCTAAGGATTCATAAGGTGAACAAGCCCACCATAATTCACAAGCTGTTGCAGCGTATGTTTGCCGTATGTAGCCGTATGTTGTGGCGTATGTTGCCGTTTAAAGTGTAATTTGGGCAAAGATTGAAATAATAGGCTTAGCGTCTTTCTTCATGTTCATTGCTGTTATCGCTGCAATCGATCGATCATGTTTATAGTTTGATCAACTAAAAAAAAAACCCCCAAAAAAACAAAAAACCAACCAAAAAAAAAAAAAAACACAAAAAAAAAAAAAAAAAAAAAAAAAAAAAAAAAAAAAAAAATAGTAGAAAAGGATTTCAAAAAGGGGAGGGTAGAGGTAGAGAAAGGGGGTTAACTATGTGAAAAAAACTGTGTGTGTTTTTTTTTTCGAAAAAATAATTAGGTTCTTATCAATAAAAAAATGTCTACGAATCTATCTATTCTTTATTGTTCAGGCATTTTTTTCTACTAAGTCAATCGAAATAATATGTATTTTAAAAAATATGTAAGTGGGGTACACTTTTTTGTACACCTACCCTATTGTGTACACCGACTCTTATGCGTGCACATGCCATTATATGTACACTCGCCCTTATGTGTACACCGACTCTTGTGGGAACACCGGCCCTTATGTGTACAACCGGCCCTTATGTGTGCAACCGGCCCTTTCTACGCCGACCTTTCATTATGTGTACATCGGCCCTTATCTGTACACCGACATATTAATCAGACCTTATGCAAGCGCCGATTATTAATCAGACTTACATAAACGAATGCGTGATGAATGACGGTGTCTTTCCATTGGATCCCGGAGGAGGTGCCTGGACGTGTCGATTATTTTGTACGTGGGGGTGGTGGGTGGGGAGGGGGTTATTAATGCGACAGCTGAGGGAGCTCCTGCAACGAGTCATGGCGCCCTTCCCATACCCCGTTGTGCGGCGCCGTATGTAGCTATGCATATTTGTAAAGCAGGTATGTAATTCGAGCTATTTCTATGTGCGCGGTTGATACACACTCGTATAGATTCTATTGTGAGGGAATTTGTGTATTCAGCTTTTTGTTAAAAAAAGAGAAAAAAACAGAATGGGTAAAGCTATTGTCTTTACTGTAAAGATGTTGACCGAACCATTGTCTTTACTGTATTGAATGTCGGCCAAGCCATTGTCTTTACTGTAAGAATATCTGCCAAGCCATTGTCATTACAGTACGAATGCGCGCCAAGCCATTGTTTTTACTGTAAGAATATCGGCCAAGCCATTGTATTTACTGTATGAATTTTGGTCAAGCCATTGTATTTACTGTATGAATGTTGGAAAAGCCATCGTCTTTACTGTATGATCGTCGAGGTGGAAGCCTTTAGTTCCTGAAGGGTATAGCTGTAATGTGGGTAGGCAACATTAATGGCATTTTTTCGTTCTAATGTGTTGAGCTATCGGTAGGATATTAATAGCCAGCACAAATAAAAGAAATGGATTTTTTCCTTAAATTTATCCTGATTGTATCAGTAAAATGTTCCTCAGAATCAGTGAAGAGATATGTTCTAATTGTAGTTTTAGGTTCTTACCGGAAATGCATTAACCATATGAACTAGCTGTCTCACTGACGTCACCATATTTAATAGCTGTCTCAGTGAGGTCACTATATTTAATAGCTGTCTCACTAACGTCACTATATTAACTAGCTGTCTCACTGACGTCACTATATTTACTAGCTGTCTCACTGACAACACTATATTAACTAGCTGTCTCACTGACGTCACTATATTTACTAGCTGTCTCACTTACGTTACTATATTAACTAGCTGTCTCACTAACTTCACTATATTAACTAGCTGTCTCACTGTCATCACTATATTAACTAGCTGTCTCACTGTCATCACTATATTAACTAGCTGTCTCACTGACGTCATTATTTGAACTAGCTGTCTCACTAACTCACTATATTTGCTTACTGTCTCTGGCGTTACTAAAATTGACCAACTGTCTTGCTGGAAAATTTCCATAAGACGTAGAGAAATAAACTGTCCCCGCTGCCTTCAGGGCGAGTTATTCTCTCAGGTCAGCTGATGCTTTACAAAAATCGTTAGCCCCTCGAAGAAAGCCCCTGGTCTATACTGTCTAACGAGTCGCCCTGACTCGCCAGTCCAACAGAACTTTGAACAGAGGGCGTCATCTAATAGAATCAGAGATTTAGATTATTGATCAGCTGTGCACGGCTGAGTGGCCAGTTCTACGTATGATCAGTCAGCAGATAAACTTCTGAGGCGTGAGTCCGACTAATGACCGCTATAGGTGGCCGGAAAGTGGGTGAAGGGGAGCGGCCGGGGGGGGGGGGTTATTTTAAGTCAAGAGTAAATGCAAACCGATATCTCAGTTTGGAAGCGTTGGGTGGATGGTAGGGGGGAAGGTTGGGGGAAGGGTGGGGGGGAGGGGGTGGGGGGAGGGGTGGGGTGGAAGGGTGGGGGGGAAGGGTGGGGGGCGGGAAGGGGGGGGGGGGGGGGGGGGGGGGGGGGGGGGTTATTTTAAGTCAAGAGTAAATGCAAACCGATATCTCAGTTTGGAAGCGTTGGGTGGATGGTAGGGTGGAAGGTTGGAGGAAGGGTTGGGTGGAAGGGTTGGGTGGAAGGGTTGGGTGGAAGGGTTGGGTGGAAGGGTTGGGTGGAAGTGTTGGGTGGAAGGGCTGGGTGGAAGGGCTGGGTGGAAGGGTTGGATGGAAGGGCTGGGTGGAAGGGTTGGGAGGGTGGAGGGATTGGATTATCGAGATAGTTAGAAGGGTTGGAGGAGGTATTATGTGGAGAGATGGGATTTAAGATTTGGGTGGAGAGATTCCGTGGAAGGGATTGGACTACTGAGTTAAGGTAGTGGTTTGAGTGGAAGGGATTGGGTGGTTGGGAAAAGTGGAAGGGTTGGGTGGATGGGAAAAGTGGAAGGGTTGGGTGGATGGAAAAGTGGAAAGGTTGGGTGGATGGTTTGGGTGGAGATGTACCGTGGAAGATTTGGACTACCGAAGAGATTGTTTGGGTGGAAGGGTTAGGTGGATGGGTTGGGTGGATGGATTGGGTGGAAGGGTTGGGTGGACGGGTTGGGTGGAGAAGTCCCGTGGAAGGGATTGGACTATTGAGTTAAGTTGGTGGTTGGGTGGAAGGGTTGGAATGAGGGATGGGATACACGATTCCGGTGCAGCGGTTGGAAATAGTAATTGGTTTGGGAAGTTAGGCTGCGTTGTTATATGGAAGTGTGGGCGGACTGAGCAGAGGACCAATCACGTCATAATCAGACGCCATCAGCACTAAAACGCAGCCAGCCAGCTGAAATGTGTGCCATCCTATACCCTATTCTTTCACAAGCAATAATACACAGCTAGCTAGCTGAAACATTTCGTAAGTACCGGGTAATAACATATTCTTGCACAATAATATCCATATAAGAAAGGCTTTTTTTTTTAAAAAAAAGAAGAAGAAACAACACATCCCCATAATTTCTCAACATAAAAAAAAATATTGTGCATTGTAACAGAATAAAAATATTAAATTCATGGGCAAGTCTATGTATGTCAAAGTCATTCACTCACCTAGAATCTAAGCCCACCCACCACAAGCCCCCACCCGGTTGATTTGAAAAGATGCCCTCGTAACTCCAGGTCTGACGTAAGAAGGGAAAGTCATCAATAAACTTTATTAAAAAAATGCGCCCAACAATTTTATTAAACAATTTTTTTTGTCCCCAACAGCACAACAGCGGTCGTGACCTTGTCATGACCTTGTCTTTTCTTCAACGTCAAACTCGATCGATTCGCATCTTTAGCCTGCCTCTTTACCCCTCCCCCCCCCACATCCAGGCCCCCCCCCCCCACTCCCGAAATCATTAATCGCCCAAGCGCGGGNTGTGAAAAGCCGAATGGAATGGGCTCGTTAAGACTGAGGCAGTCTTTTCTTGGGTCCGAAGTGGAGCTAAAGTTAATTAATTCTTGCTACAAACCAATTTTAAAAACAACTCAATCTCAGAGAAAAAAAAAACGTTCAAAGTTGTGTTTTTATTTGATGTTTTGAAAGTGAATTTATACTTTATAATCAAAACACATGAGTCCGTTTTATCTTATCTACCGAAGTTGAAAGACAGTAGTCAACTTGGCATGCGACAAAAGCTCGCATTTCGAATGCGCAATTAAAAGAAATTTAATCTTTAAAGTCTAATTCACGTGGAGACTTAAAAATAAGCTGCGTTCCATGCCAAAAAAAGTTTTGAAGTCAAGTGAGAGCTTTCTCATTTTATTTGGTTAGCTCTACCAAAATTCTAAGATGAAGTAAAAGAGAGAGAGAGAGGGGGGGGGGTGTTTAAAAGCTAGTGGTATCTCGAGACGACGTAGGGCGTCTGGCGCCCTGGTAGGGTGGTCCAATCGATGACAACTATGGCAGGCTAAAGACCACTTGAACTTAGAGACAGCATGCTCTTTTCTTGGTGATCACGTGGTCGCATGTCTCAGGTTGGACTATAGCAGAATGTAATCAATTAGACTTTTTTTTTTTTTTTTTTGGTTTTCTGTAAAGGGCGGAATCTAATCAATAGGCATGTCTTCTTTAGTGAGTAGAATGTAATCAATGGGAAAGTCTTCTTTAGTGAGTAGAATGTAATCAATGGGAAAGTCTTCTTTAGTGAGTAGAATGTAATCAATAGGAAATGTCTTTTTTAGTGAGCAATATGTAATCAATAGGAAATGTCTTCTTTAGTGAGTCGAATGTAATCAATATGAATGTCTTCTTTAGTGAGCAGAATGTAATAAATGGAAATGTCTTCTTTAGTTAGTGGTATTTAATCAATATGAATGCATTTTTTTAGTGAGCAGTATGTAATCAATGGGAATGTCTTCTTTAGTGAGCAGTATGTAATCAATGGGCAAAGTCTTCTTTAGTGAGCAGTATGTAATCAATGGAAAAGTCTTCTTTAGTGAGCAGTATGTAATCAATGGGAATGTCTTCTTTAGTGAGCAGTATGTATCGATGAAATGTCTGACGATGGTCTGTCTGTCGATGAAATGTGCGGTCGTTGAAGTGTATTTATCAATAAAGCGGCGTAGATCAAGTGTGTTTCAGTGAAGTAGCCGCCGACGAACTGACATGCTGCCCGTGAAATGGGATAAATATAGGAATAGTTTCTATGTTGAGTAGAATTTAATGAAATAGGAAAGACTTCCTTAGTGAGTATAGAATCTGATCAATAGAAATGCCTTCTTTTGTAAGTTGATAAATGAAAACTAAAGTAATGAGCAGACTATAGCAGTGTATGAATTAGGTATATGTCTTCTTGCAGAGACCAGTATTACATATTTTAGAGAGAGACAGACGGCTAGTAAGCCTAGATATGGTCACTGAAAGAATAGATTTCTGAATTTAAAGCATGAGATTTTTAATTTTTTTTTATGTTTGGAGAAACGCTCTGAGGTTCAAACAAAATGCATTGCTTATGGCTTTAGTAACCACATCTGAGGCCCACACAATTTACATTGCTTAGGGCTTTAGTAACCACATCTGAGGCCCACACAATTTACATTACTTATGGCTTTAGTAACCACATCTGAGGCCCACACAATTTACATTGCTTAGGGCTTTAGTAACCACATCTGAGGCCCACACAATTTACATTGCTTAGGGCTTTAGTAACCACATCTGAGGCCTACACAATTTACATTGCTTAGGGCTTTAGTAACGACATCTGAGGCCCACACAATTTACATTACTTAGGGCTTTAGTAACCACATCTGAGGGCCACACAATTTACAATACTTAGGGCTTTAGTAACCACATCTGAGGCCCACACAATTTACATTACTTAGGGCTTTAGTAACCACATCTGAGGCCCACACAATTTACATTACTTAGGGCTTTAGTAACCACATCTGAGGCCCACACAATTTACATTGCTTAGGGCTTTAGTAACGACATCTGAGGCCCACACAATTTACATTACTTAGGGCTTTAGTAACCACATCTGAGGCCCACACAATTTACAATACTTAGGGCTTTAGTAACCACATCTGCGATACACACAATGTACATTACTTAGGGCTTTAGTAACCACATATTAGGCCCACACAATTTACATTACTTAGGGCTTTAGTAACCACATCTGAGATACACACAATGTACATTACTTAGGGCTTTAGTAACCACATCTGAGCCCCACACAATTTACATTGCTTAGGGCTTTAGTAACCACATCTTAGGCCCACACAATTTACATTACTTAGGGCTTTAGTAACCACATCTGAGGCCCACACAATTTACATTACTTAGGGCTTTAGTAACCACATCTGAGGCCCACACAATTTACATTACTTAGGGCTTAAGTAACCACATATGAGGCCCACACAATTTACATTACTTAAGGCCTTTAGTAACCACATCTGAGATACACACAATGTACATTACTTAGGCCTTTAGTAACCACATCTGAGGCCCACACAATGTACACTACTTAGGCCTTTAGTAACCACATCTGAGGCCCACACAATGTACACTACTTAGGCCTTTAGTAACCACATCTGAGGCCCACACAATGTACACTACTTAGGACTTCAGTTCTTCTGAGTTCTGGTTTGGTTCTGTGGGAAATAATGATTTTTTTTTGTCTAAATGTTTTGTTCTTGTTGAAATTTAAACAGCTGTATCTGTGTCCTTTTTAGACGACATAACAAAAATTAACAACAAGATCATCAACAACACATACTCTATATGGTATCTTGTGGTAACTTTGCGATATCTGAAACATATATAAAAGTCAATGTGTGTGGCTTCAGCATAAATTACTTCAGATTGTTTTCTCATCAGAGTGAGGTTGTCACAGTGAGGAAATATTTGAATAATAATTGTACAGGGGGGTGGGGCGGGGGGACGATGGGTTGCATAGCGGAGGAAAAGAAATTTATCGTCGGGATAATTTAAAACATATATCAGTTTGAGAACCGTCGCTTCAACCATTATGTGATTATTTTCCTGGCTAAATAATTCAGAGCCGAAGGTCACACAGCGAATTCATTTAGTCAATATTTGTACCTCTCCCTCCCCCCCCCCCTGTACCCCCTCCCTTACTTAGCTCCCTCTCCCCCACCAGTTGTCCCCCTCCTTGTGTCTCTAACGGGCAAAGGGCCCCCGCGCCGCTACGGGTGCACTGATGCATGCACAGACATGCTCCCGTGGTAGCATGCACGCGCCTCACACAGACGCCCCACGCGTGCTGTGACAAAGACACCGAAGCTTAACACATGCAGCTGTCATGAGGGGGGGGGGCTGAGGGGGTGGGGTGCATAGAAGGGGGAGCAGGGCAAATAATCCACGGGTGCACTAGTTAAGCGATGATGTCATCAGCCTCTTTCAAATGTTTTTGGGTTTTTTTTTTTGGGAAACTCTCCAACGCCCCCCCCCCC
>CAXITT010000414.1:413540-426639 GCA_964033795.1 Lymnaea stagnalis | reverse complement strand
ACTCGTGTACCCACACCATATGAAATGTACCCCTTAGCCCTCATTTTGTCTCTTACCCAACTCTTGTACCCACACCATATGAAATGTACCCCCTTAGCCCTCATTTTTTCTCTTACCCAACTCGTGTACCCACACCATATGAAATGTACCCCCTTAGCCCTCACTTTTTCTCTTACCCAACTCGTGTACCCACACCATATGAAATGTACCCCCTTAGCCCTCATTTTTTCTCTCTCTCCCCCCTCTCTCTGTCTCTCTCTCTCTCTCTCTCTCTCTCTCTCATTCTTTTTATTTTCTCGGTATCATAAAATTTAGATTCAACTAGTGAACCTGCCCCCCATAACTCCCTTCATACTACCTTTTTCATGCCTGACTCCTTACTCCCCCATACTCCCTTATTTATGCCTGACTCCTTACTCCCTTCATACTCCCTTTTTCATGCCTGACTCCTTACTCCCCTCATACTCCCTTATTCATACCCGACTCCTTATTCCCCTCATACTCCCTTATTCATACTGACCCTTTATTCCCTCAATACTCCCTTATTCATACCCGACTCCTTACTCCCCCATACTCCCTTATTTATGCCTGACTCTTTATTCCCCTCATACTCCCTTATTCATGACTGACTCCTTATTCCCCTCATACTCCCTTATTCATGCCTGACTCTTTATTCCCCTCATGCTCCTTTATTCATGCCTGACTCCTTACTCCCCTCATACTCCCTTATTCATGCCTGACTCCTTACTCCCCCATACTCCCTTATTCACGCCTGACTCCTTACTCCCCCATACTCCCTTATTCATGCCTGACTCCTTACTCCCCCATACTCCCTTATTCATGCCTGACTCCTTACTCCCCCATACTCCCTTATTCATGCCTGACTCCTTACTCCCCCATACTCCCTTATTCACGCCTGACTCCTTACTCTCCTCATACTCCTTTATTCATACCTTACTCATTACGCCCNCACACCGAGCTAGAGATTGGAGATACTAAGTTGACGGAAAATGCAGCCCCGAAATAAGTGCCTTTTGGGGGGGGGATCATCGTTTTCCCCCCCCTCCCCTCCCCCCCCCCTTATACCTCCCTACCCCCCCCCCCCCTCCCGTCCCCCCAAGCCCCATCATACCTCCGTATTCCTTCCAACACCCCAATCCCTCACACCCCTTTTAATTCTGCATGACCCCAACCCCCCTCGCGCCCTCTTACTCCTGCCTGACTCCCCCACCTCCCTCTTAACCCTTATTGTGTGTGTGTGTGTGCCACGCTATCGACCTGCTGCCTTATTTGGTTTCTATTTTCCACCCTTGGGTGTAGGGGGAAAAAAATAGTAAAATTAATGAAGTATTTATGGGGCAGCGTTAGCTTTACTTGTGCCACGACTGGACAGACCTGGCTCATTTGTTGGCCCCGCGCCTTACATTCACACGACAACTGCTCAATAGGACATAAAATAAAAATTTAAAAAAGTAGTCCTTGCCTTTTCCGTTCATGTCAAGTCCGGAGTCCTATTTTACAAGGAGTCGTTATGTTACACATGCTCCGGTTTAGGGAGAGGCAGAAAGGTAAAAGAGATATGCAAGGGCATCTCGGTTTAAAAAAAAATAATTAAAACCGAGTTTATATAACCGTGGGGGACAGATGTAGCATTAAATAATTGAAATGGTGTGGGAGGGAATAACTATAGCTGAGAGAGTTAAGAGGGCCTGGGAGAGTAACTATATATGTGAGAGATGGAGGGTCTGGGAGAGAATAGTGATATATGAGAGTGATAAAGGGCGTGGGAGAGAATAGTTATATATGAGAGTGATAAAGGGCGTGGGAGAGAATAGTTATATATGAGAGTGATAAAGGGCGTGGGAGAGAATAGTTATATATGAGAGTGATAAAGGGCGTGGGAGAGAATAGTTATATATGAGAGGGATAAAGAGCGTGGGAGAGAATAGTTATATATGAGAGTGATAAAGAGCGTGGGAGAGAATAGTTATATATGAGAGTGATAAAGGGCGTGGGAGAGAATAGTTATATATGAGAGTGATAAAGAGCGTGGGAGAGAATAGTTATATATGAGAGTGATAAAGGGCGTGGGAGAAAATAGTTATATATGAGAGTGATAAAGGACGTGGGAGAGAATAGTTATATATGAGAGTGATAAAGGGCGTGGGAGAGAATAGTTATATATGAGAGGGATAAAGGGCGTGGGAGAGAATAGTTATACATGAGAGTGATAAAGGGCGTGGGAGAGAATAGTTATATATGAGAGTGATAAAGGGCGTGGGAGAGAATAGTTATATTTGAGAGGGATAAAGGGCGTGGGAGAGAATAGTTATACATGAGAGAGGTAAAGAGCGTGGGAGAGAATAGTTATACATGGGAGAGATAAAGGGCGTGGGAGAGAAAAGTTATATATGAGAGTGATAAAGGGCGTGGGAGAGAATAGTTATATATGAGAGTGATAAAGGGCGTGGGAGAGAATAGTTATACATGAGAGAGGTAAAGAGCGTGGGAGAGAATAGTTATACATGGGAGAGATAAAGAGCGTGGGAGAGAAGCGTGGGAGAGAATAGTTATATATGAGAGTGATAAAGGGCGTGGGAGAGAATAGTTATACATGAGAGAGGTAAAGAGCGTGGGAGAGAATAGTTATACATGGGAGAGATAAAGAGCGTGGGAGAGAAAAGTTATATATGAGAGTGATAAAGGGCGTGGGAGAGAATAGTTATACATGAGAGAGGTAAAGAGCGTGGGAGAGAATAGTTATACATGGGAGAGATAAAGAGCGTGGGAGAGAAAAGTTATACATGAGAGTGATAAAGGGCGTGGGAGAGAATAGTTATACATGAGAGAGGTAAAGAGCGTGGGAGAGAATAGTTATACATGAGAGAGATAAAGAGCGTGGGAGAGAAAAGTTATATATGAGAGTGATAAAGGGCGTGGGAGAGAATAGTTATACATGAGAGAGGTAAAGAGCGTGGGAGAGAATAGTTATACATGGGAGAGATAAAGGGCGTGGGAGAGAATAGTTATATATGAGAGTGATAAAGGGCGTGGGAGGGACGAATGGGGTGAGAGGCATGATGGAATAATTGGATTCGAGCTGGATCTATAAAAAGACTCATCTTCTAATAGGTGATTTAAAAAAAAAAATTAACGGAAGATAGATATTAAGAGTACGAGAAAGAGGGTAAAAGAAAGAAGAACACATTTCCATTACAGCATGATTTACAATCAGCACTAGACAGTTAATGAGAAAATGTAATGCTGATCGAGAATGACAAAATAAGAAAGCTAGAGCACGGCAGCGAGATCTAATCCTATCGCCTGGCTTCTTACCAACACGGGCCCCGCAGTTATTTATACGGTGTCAGGAATACTGGATTATTAATGAGGTTGATTAAAGACCGAAGTTACCGCCCTTTCTACTCACCTCCCTTGTCTCCACGCCTCCCTTTTAACACCCCCCCCCCTCCAACTTTACCTCGACTCCATGATATATCATGCAGGCAATGGAGGAATTCATGTTTTTGGTGTCACGGAGGTCTCACCTGCAAGGTAATGGATTGAACACGTGTCCAACAGGTTGCAGGAGAAGTCGCGCACTTAATTGATGTGCGCTTAACTGATGCGCACTTCATGGGGCGTATTTCATTCCACGACTTCCGGTTGGGAAGAAATGTGCACGTCGCTGGTGGTCAAAATGACATTGTTCTTGACCATTTCTAACCTAAATATTAAGATAAACGTCACACGTATACAAATCGGAAGGACACTTGCATTGGACCAGAGGCGTCGCTAAGAAAAAAATTGTTTCTTTACTTCTTCTTTTTTTCTTCTCCTCAAAACAATTGTCAATATCGGCCCTACTTGGCGAAATCATCCGTCTATATTGGTCCTACATGGCAAAACCATCCGTCTATATCGGCCCTACTTGGCGAAATCATCCGTCTACATTGGTCCTACATGGCAAAACCATCCGTCTATATCGGCCCTACTTGGCGAAATCATCCGTCTACATTGGTCCTACATGGCAAAACCATCCGTCTATATCGGCCCTACATGACAAAAACGGTCAATCTATATCGGTCCTACATGGCTAAACCGTCCGTCTATATCGGTCCTACATGGCTAAACCGTCCGTCTATATCGGTCCTACATGGCTAAACCGTCCGTCTATATCGGTCCTACATGGCTAAACCGTCCGTCTATATCGGTTCTACATTGCAAAACCGTCCGTCTAAATCGGCCGTACATGGCAAAACCGTCCGTCTATAACTGCACTACATGGCCAAACCGTCCGTCTATATCAGCCCTACATGGCCAAACCGTCCGTCTATATCGGTCTACATGGCAAAAACGTCCTTCTATATTGGCCCTACATGGCTAAACCGTCCGTCTAAACAGCAGTCAGCCAGAGATGAGATGTTATGACTCTGCCAACAAGTTCTTTATTTGCCAATTTCTTTCTGGTTAAGCTCATCACATCGGTGTATTGAATACTCTTCAGAGAAGTCGTATCAAATCATCATTCCATTATAAGTAGATAGATTTCAAAAATCCAATTTCGTATAACAATTTTTTTTAAAATTTCTTTATTTCTTTTTATGTTTATGTAATTTCCATAGAGACAGATCCTTTAAGAAGATTTTAAAATGGGTATCATATTTTCTACTTTAAAACACGATACCATTTTCAACAGTTTCTTATAGTTCCTGGGTTTTCCCATATATTTTTTTAAAATTTAGTTATCATTTAGAGATGAACTTCTAGCATTTTTTTGTTTTCTGATTTTAAAGCATCTTTGAAAGGCCTTTTCTGTGTAAATTCCCAGAGAAAACAATGAATGTAGGATGCTACTAGCATTAGAATGTATACTAAAGGTCCTACAGTGGAAATCATGCATTAAATTCATCAAGTTTTCTTGTGTGTAGGACAATTAAGAGAGGAGGCACAAATGAAATATCATGTTTCAACAGAAATTGTCCCAAAATTAAAAATAAAATATTAAAAAAAATAAAAAATAAAAAAAAGAAGATAATACTGACATTTTTTTTGTTCTATTAGAATCATGAGATTTGAATTGTGAATTCCTCTGAGTTCAACCCAAAGCAATTTTTCATTGACAGAAAGTGAGTCATAACTGCTTGAGTCTCGTTACTGCAGTACACTCAACGCTGCTCGTGAACTAATTTATTGTTACAGTGCGTTCAGCACCATGTGACACTCTCTCCTCAACCATCTCAGTTTCACCCAGTGGCACTCCTCGGCCTGCGACTCAAAAGCCTGACACTTAAACTCTCAAACCGTGTACCAGGATGAGCGTAGTCAGCCCACCAGTCCCCCTCCCCCCCCGGTCCCTATGTGACACACAGCGGCAATTATGCAACCTTTTCAACAGATGCCAGTCACCTAACTTAAGCTGGCTACTGCCAGCGCTTCTAGCGGTCTGGTGATGGTAATCATCGTGCAAGCTATAGGGGTTCTCAAAATAGGATTGAAGTTCCAGGTAATAAACGCCCTTACCACTTATATATATATATATATATACATATATATAAATCCCAGGCCATGTGGATTTCGCCCTCCGAAGCCCACTCCACCGTCACATTGTGACGGATGCCAGCATATATATATGAGAGAGAGAGAGAGAGAGAGAGAGAGAGAGAGAGAGAGAGAGAGAATTCAAAAGAAATTACACAATTTTTAGAGTAATTCCGGAAGACATTGTCTCTGCGGAGATTTCAGCCAATTTCTCTACCTAAGCCATGGAGGCACCTTATACGAACTGGGCATCGGTGCTCTGGCGCCACCTTATACGAACTGGTCATCGGTGCTCTGGAGCCACCTTATACGAACTGGGCATCGGTGCTCTGGAGCCGAGTACTTATTACGGTTGCCACCAAAAACCAAGCCTCCCATCGTGTAGTCTGTTAAGCGGTCTTATGATGACAATCGTTTTGTTATTCAGGGAGTCCTGTATCGTCATGCGCGCTGCCTCCCCGTGTTGTAGCAGTATTCTGGATCATGGCGGCGAGAGCTCTGCACCAACCACACTTATGCCACTGCCATTCCATCGCCAGCAAAGCAATTTGTTGCATGCATCAAGTGTGTCAGACGGGGATTCTCAAACTTTTGTATTTACAACGTTAATCTTTTTTGCCGACGTTTGCTGCACAGAAGTGTTTTGGGTAATATTCGGCTGTCCAGGGGCTCTCGTGTTGTCCTCAATTACGATGCGATTTGACGAAGCAAATTGTTATTCGTCCACATGTTATATAAACAGTTGATGGGCAGGTTACTTGAAATGTCATGGATGTCGAATTTGTTTAATCAGGTGTTTCCAGGTGATCTCAAACGAATAAAAATTCCTACGCCTACTGTTTTCGATGCTGTTTAAAAGATCACAACACATAGTTCGGGTGACATATTGAAAA
Source organism: Lymnaea stagnalis (assembly GCA_964033795.1). Taxonomy (NCBI): domain Eukaryota; kingdom Metazoa; phylum Mollusca; class Gastropoda; family Lymnaeidae; genus Lymnaea; species Lymnaea stagnalis. The sequence goes on along the minus strand of CAXITT010000414.1, from coordinate 420,205 downwards.
CCAGCCTGTGCCGGATCATCTGATATCTTTCCGTCGACTTGGTCTTGCAAGAGTCGCTTCAACGTTTCTACACTCTATCGGCCAACCAACCACGCCGACCACACCCTGACGCCCCAATTTGCGCTCCGAATAACCACTGTCTTGCAACATCTTCAGCTCTCGTCCCGAAATGTCATCATCCTGGCCTCAACCCACTTAACACAAACAATCATGCTAGAGAAAAACGACAAAAAATACAGCAACAGCGACAACACCAGCAACGTGATCGCAATGGTATTGTCGCTGTCGTCATACCCTTCGTTAGTGCTATTATCCTGATTTTATTATTATTTTTTTTTTAAGCCGTCAGAAAACCTACCATCCATTCTCTCCCCATCTCTCCTACCTGGGCAATTATTGTCATTATCCACCTGATGAGTGCAAGCCAAGCACTTGGCCCACCTTGACGGTTATTACCACCGTCAGCCTCCATCTGGTGGAAGCTCTACTTGAACTTTGAACCCTATTACCGTAAACGTGTGTTTAATTGATCAATTTCGTTTGTTTGTTGTTTTTTTTTCCTTTCTTTTTCTGATGGTCTCAACTTTAAACTTTAAATTAGTCTAAAGCTATGTCGTACACAGTATATATTTAAGGAATCCAAGGCGAATGTGGCAACTAGTGGATTGTCTAGCACCTATAATTTTCATGACATGCATTTAGCGCGAACAGTGGACAGTCTTAGGCTGTCATAGAATCCACACATTTGCAGTACTCCTTATTCGAAGATTTCAGACCTGGAATGAGATATCACTTGACTTCAGGAATCTTTAATCCGATCCAGCTGCTCTACTTGTATCATTGCTTCTGATACTTATTTGCATTAGTATCATTGCTACGCACCAACTTTTTTTTACTTGTATCATTGCTACGGATACATTTTTTTTTTTACTTTTGTCAATGCTACTGATAACTTGTTTACTTGTATCATTGCTACTGATAACTTGTTTAAATACATCAATGCTACTGATAACTTGTTTATTTACATCAATGCTACTGATAACTTGTTTACTTGTATCATTTCTACTGATAACTTGTTTAATTACATCATTGCTACTGATAACTTGTTTCACTTGTTTACTTGGAACAATTTTAATGAAAAAAAAATTAAACTCACCTTCAAAATCACTTAAAAATATATTTATACTAGCTTCTCATTTTCTCTAAGATATGCCGGCCTTTAAACATTAAGTATACAGACAGTCCTACACCCTACCTGCCGGCCTTTAAACATTAAGTATACAGACAGTCCTACACCCTACCTGCCGGCCTTTAAACATTAAGCATACAGGCAGTCCTACACCCTACCTGCCGGCCTTTAAACATCAAGTATACAGGCAGTCCTACACTCTACCTGCCGGCCTTTAAACATTAAGTGTACAGGCAGTCCTACACCCTTCCTGCTGGCCTTTAAACATTAAGTGTACAGGCAGTCATACACCCTACCTGCCGGCCTTTAAACATTAAATATACAGACAGTCCTACACCCTACCTGCCGGCCTTTAAACATTAAGCATACAGGCAGTCCTACACCCTACCTGCCGGACTTTAAACATTAAGTATACAGGCAGTCCTACACCCTACCTGTCGGCCTTTAAACATTAAGTATACAGACAGTCCTACACCCTACCTGCCGGCCTTTAAACATTAAGCATACAGGCAGTCCTACACCCTACCTGCCGGACTTTAAACATTAAGCATACAGGCAGTCCTACACCCTACCTGTCGGCCTTTAAACATTAAGTATACAGACAGTCCTACACCATAGCTGTGGCTCCTTATTGATCAATGTAATAGTCGCCCCAACCCTAAAGGAAAAACAATCGTCTGACCTTTTGACCTGAGTTCAACCGTCACGCATGACGCTCGTTGGGTGACAGCTTTTGTTTTCTTTTTTCCTTCAATAATTATAAATGTAAAATATGTTGAGAAAGAGGAGGGTTGGTTGTGAAAAGGAAGCAGGTCACACTAGAAACACAATAGATAAAAGAAACAGATCCACGGCATGCACATTCTTAGAATGTTTTAGAACCGCTGGAGTGGATAATTTGACGTGGGGCTGTGAGTGTATGTGGAACAGCGACAAAAACTGTCCGACAGGTTTCTAAGAATAGCCTATTATGTTTATGCGTTTCCAAAATTAACACAAAGGGGTGTTGTGGTGATACATACTATGAACAGGATCTCTTTTTTTATTGGCATTGGGTACGTACACCTTCTGTGACTCTGCAAGTGTTATACTGTACACCTGCTCTCACTCTACCAGTGTTATACTGCACACCTGCTCTCACTCTACTAGTGTTATACTGCACACCTGCTCTGACTCTACCGGTGTTATACTAGCGCTCGTCCGTCAGTTCGAATCAATAAACGTGATTTTTTTTTGTCTCACAAAAAGTAAAAATCCGGAAGTGACGTGTTGAGGTAATCACTGGAACAAGATAACGATCCACTAATGCATAGACGTCATCAGAGGCAGATGTATGGTCTGTATGTCGGTGGCTGAGAAAATAGCAGTGGCCGATGCATGGTCTTTCTGTCCGAAAATATCCAGTTTTATTACAGTCTTTAGTTTTTAGATTTACGATTTTTATCATTCATTTGAATTAGTTTTGGTTTTTCCGTCATTGCAGGAATAACTGGGTTGGCTTGTATATCCAATTTGGCATGTTGAGTTCCTACTAATTTATTTTCCTAACGCCTGACTCATTTTTTCCACCATAGCTCTGCCCATTGGCATGCCATCTGTATTCCCATCCGTATGCCCATCTGTGTGCCCATATGTGTGCCCATTTGTGTGCCCATACGTGTGCCCATCGTCTGCCAATTAGTGTTCCCATCCGTTGCTTAAATGAAATTTTTGACATTTTTGGTTGGACCTGACTGGTCCTAAAGTCATGTTTATTAGAACCACTGTTGATCCTGGCTGACCCTGATAGTCTTGTCAATAATTAGAACTACTTTTGCCCCAGACGCGGACCTCAAAAGTTTTGTATGCAAGTACCACTGTTGCCCCTCTCTTGTTCCGATGGTTATGCCTGTTAGTGCCACCATTGCCTAGCCTGACTGCATGATGCTAGCGAGAGGTATAGTTGCCCCTTCATTTGAATCATCGTTGAGGAACTCCAGCATCTGCTCGTTTAAAGAAGGCCGTCATTCACCTCATCGTCCCTTATGCACACAAATAATCTACCTGGAGCAATCTGACCCGGTGCCCTGCCACTTGAACAATATACAAGCCAGGGGCCCACGGGCTGTAAATATACAAGTATCTAGTCTCCGGTGAGAAGGGGGGGGGTGTGATGGGGGAGATGGGGAGAGTCACGCCAGGTGTCAACCCGTGGATTGTTTTGAAGGGTTCTCAGCCACAGCCCCGGGCATCACTTGACAGTTATTTACGAATCCAGTTCCGGCCAATCACGTATCGCTTGTTTCGTTTACCCATGCTTCTTTATTTTTAAATCCTGGATGGTTTCAATAAGTCAAAGTTTGTTTGGAATACTCCAGAAATTAAAAAGATTAAAAAGTTATCCAACCCGATATTTGACTAAACACCGGGGTTTCCAAACGGGATGTGATGTGGGTGGCGCTTTCATATACGAACCGCGTTCTATTTCTATGAAAGCGCAAAATAGTTAGTTCGTACTTCAGTTACCAATGCAAAAGGGCCCTTATTAAAAAAAAAAACCATTGATGTGGGTCATAGTGACTTAGTTATGAAGCCATGCACCGCCTGAACACGTTTCGATAGCCGGCTTAGACTGGATTAACAGCTCCAGGCGTTTACACTTAGGTATCAACAAGGTATGTTTCTAAACCACACACATTCGTCATGGTTCGTTAACGGTCAATCCGCTATCTAATAAGTCGCTTACGAAAACACACACACACACAACCAGATATATACGAACAATTCCGAACATCACACCCACCCACCAGAGGCGTCGCGACGTTAGGGGCGCCAAAATGTGCTTTGATATTATTTTATTGATAAAAATAATGGGCTTGAGTGTTGAAAAAACAAGAAAAAGGGCGCTTTAAAATGGATCTTGTCCCCGGGCGCGAATCTTGTCCCCGGGCGCCAAACACCCTCGCTACGCCTCTGCCCCTCACATACCCCTAACACAAACCAACTCCAGGAAGCATACACTATTATAATACTAATTTTATTAAGTTAACCAAGTCTCTCTCCAGTGTAAATGAAACCTTTTGTCCTAAAGCACAGAAGACAGTGTGGTATGGTGATGGTCTGGTGATGGTATGGCTATGGTATGGCGATGTTATGGTATGGTGATGGTTATGGTATGACGATGTTATGGTATGTTGATGGTCTGGTGATGGTATGGCTATGGTATGGTATGGTGATGGTCTGGTGATGGTATGGTTATGGTATGACGATGTTATGGTATGGTGACGGTCTGGTGATGGTATGGTTATGGTATGGTATGGTGATGGTCTGGTGATGGTATGGCTATGGTATGACGTTGTTATGGTATGGTGATGGTCTGGTGATGGTATGGCTATGGTATGGCGATGTTATGGTATGGTGATGGTCTGGTGATGGTATGGTTATGGTATGACGATGTTAAGGTATGGTGACGGTCTGGTGATGGTATCTTTATGGTACGGGGAATTATTTTGAAGTATGGTGATGTATCGTGAGGTATGGTTATGGTCTGGTAAGATGATTGTATGGTTAACGTATGATTATGGTATGGCGATGGTAGGGCGATGGTATGGTGATGGTATGGTGATGTTACGGTGACGGCATGGTGATGTATGGCGATGCATGGGGATGTACAGTCATGATATAGTGAGGCTAGATTAATGTTATTTTGATATCGTATAATGTATAATTATTATTAAAGCTAACTCATATTGTTCTATTGACACAATTTGTTCGTGTCTTATTAATCCAATACCTTTAGATGAATGACTAGACACAAGAACACCACAGTTTCAATAGGTGATGGACGATTCGTGATGGAACCTAACAGTTCAGTGAATGGATATATATGTTTTTTTTAAAAATGAATTATTGTATTTTGTCAAGCTTTAAAAGCGAATAAAAAAATAAATCTATTTTATTAAGACAGAAAAGCGATTACAAAAATAAATCTATTTTATTAAGACAGTAAAGCGATTACAAAAATAAATCTATTTTATTAAGACAGAAAAGCGATTACAAAAATAAATATATTTTATTAAGACAGAAAAAGCGATTACAAAAATAAATCTATTTTATTAAGACAGAAAAGCGATTACAAAAATAAATCTATTTTATTAAGACAGAAAAGCGATTACAAAAATAAATCTATTTTATTAAGACAGAAAAGTGATTACAAAAATGAATATATTTTATTAAGACAGAAAAAGCGATTACAAAAATAAATCTATTTTATTAAGACAGAAAAGCGATTACAAAAATAAATCTATTTTATTAAGACAGAAAAAGCGATTACAAAAATAAATCTATTTTATTAAGACAGAAAAAGTGATTACAAAATAAATCTATTTTATTAAGACAGAAAAAGCGATTATAAAATAAATCTATTTTATTAAGACAGAAAAGCGATTAAAAAATAAATCTATTTTATTAAGACAGAAAAAGCGATTATTTTATCAAGACTGGAAAGAGATTAAACAATAAATTTGATCAAGACTGAAAAGAGATATTTGAAAAACATATCATTAAATCTATGATGATCTATGTACGCTACTTATCTCAGCTCCCCCCAGGGGGGAGTATTCTGACAGTCGATACGGAAGTAGTCACTTTATCTTGATTGGATATGGTGGTAGCCAATGGATCTGTGGAATAAACCGTTAGTTTCGCTGTATCGACGGGTCTGTGTAAAGGTTAATGAAGAACCTGTGTGGTCGTAGAATACTTGAGTATCGGGGTGACCACTGTTTTATGGGGGGTTTTTAGTTTATTGATATGATTTCAATGACGGCAGGTGCATGTTTCACTGGATGATGCATTAGATCAGCGGTTCTCAACCTGTGTGTCGCGACCCCTTTGATGGGTCGAACGACCCTTCCCCCAGAGGTCGCGTAAGACCATCGGAAAACAATATAAACTCTACAGTTATGAAGTAGCAACGAAAATAATTGTGTGGCTGAGTGGGGGGGGGGGGTTCGTCGCCACAACATGAGGAAATGTATTAAAGGGTCGCGGTATTAGAAAGGTTGAGAACCACTGCATTAGATCCATCCATTCATCCACTTTTGTTTTTTGTTCATTTATTCTAACCAGCTGCTCCTGGTACATGACGCCATGCATGGGGTACTCGTTGAATTGGACTCCTGGACTGGGAGACATTTCCAAATAAACTTAAACCAACGATGCCCGGTTTCCTCGAGAAGAAACATTTGAAACTTAAAACATCTCAGCAACAGACGTCATACGTCTATTTTAAGAAAGAGCGTCCTTGAGCAACAGTCTAAATCAAATTAGAAACTGGGTATTGATTGAGACTACTTTGTCAATCAAAATCAATTGATTATTATTTTTTTTTTAAAGGCAGTTTAAACAAATTGCGCGTATTTATTATTTTAGGATATTTGGGTGAAAAATAAAAATTTGTTTTTCACTCCAGATGTCTGCTCAAAAAAAAAAAAAA
>CAXITT010000414.1:396291-406556 GCA_964033795.1 Lymnaea stagnalis | reverse complement strand
AGCATTGCTGACAGCAATGCGTGAACTTCCCATCTAGTAAAGTTACTGACAAAACATGAACTCAAGTAACTTAAATATAGAAGGCCAATTTGCCCCCCCCCCCCCCCCCCGTGTCTTTGGTAAAAAAAGAAAAAAAAGAATGTGATATTGCGGTTGTCCCTGGAAGGACATGTCCGTGTGATGGAGATATATCACCTGTTAACATTTACCCATTTCATATGCTTAAGGAGTTGGTGGTGAAAATACCAGCGGAATGCAGAGCAGCCAAAGTTATATACAGGCAGAAGCCTAGGGGCAGACGACTCATAGGTCGCCCAAGGATGAGGTGGATTGATGATGTGGAGACAAATTTACACCAGTTGGGGGTTCGAGCATGGAGACGGAAAGCCATGGATCGCTCCGAATGGAAGGATGTGGTGGAGCAGGCCAGGGCCCTACATGGGCTGTAGTACCATTGATGATGATGATGGTGAAAATACCAACAAAATGTGGCTGTCATTGACCTGAGGACATTCATTCACACACCAGGGGCTCTGCGCCAGCCTGAGGTGTTTCAAATATAATCATTTAGCTCGTTTTAAATACAGAAGGGAATATACTTTATGAAGCGTAACCTCTAAAGCTCAGTATTAGTTATAAATAAACATTCGCTGTTAATGGATTTAACTCACTAGCAGGCACCGAGCTATTCTATTCGGGGAATACCCGTTGAAAAAGTTTTAAAAAAATAATAAAAGTAAAAAAAAAAAGTAAATAAATTTAAAAGCAAAACGAATCAGCGTCAACGTTCGGAGTTCAATGGACCGAGAAATTCTTCACCGCTCCAACCCGTCAAGTGGTAAAAACATTTTCAACCGAACCGCAACCAAAGCCGCCAAGTGTGTGTTACCCACTCTGGTGCCAATGATCTCATAATTCTTCACCTCAGTTCCTCTAACTCACATCCCAACTCATGCACGCAATGACTTTCAAGAGCCACACCTGCTTCATCATTTAGTTAAAACAGTAAGGGGGTGGGTGGAGATTTGGGTGGGGGGGAGGGGGGTGAGGGAAAGAAAGAACGAATGACATCCGCATAACTGGTGATGAGCAGGAGCAGAGCTGTGGAACAGTTCATCTGAATTTTCAAGGTATTGGCCTGGAGATGTCGAGCTCGCCATTTTACCACTCTTAAATTGCACTTATCTTTGACAACTGTATGTTGGGCTTATCAGTGTCAACAGTATGTTGAATTTATCATTGACAACAGTATTTTTGAAATTTAATTGACAACCGTATGTTGGACTTATCATTGACAACAGTATTTTGGAAATTTAATTGACAACCGTATGTTGGACTTATCATTGACAACAGTATTTTGTAATTGTCACTGACAACTATATTATGGAACTGTTATTGACAACAGTGTGCTGGACTTATCATCGACGGAAGTTGGTTGGACTTATCATCGACGGCAGTTGATTGGACTTATCATCGACGGCAGTTGGTTGGACATGTCGTTGACCTGACTAAGCCCGAGTTATTGGAGTTATTTCTGTGAAACAAATGCTTCTCACCTGTGAGTCCACTTACGCGAAATGGAGATTATGACCCCCCTGCGGGAGCACATTGAATGAGTCTAAATCCATGAGCCCTGATGGACATGGACTTTCCTATAAAGTGTACCATGTGGTAGCCAGGGCTGGGTCAAGTTTGGGGGCTGAACAACGAGAAACTAGTCTCGTGTGCTTTTCTTTGCAGTGGGTGGGGTAAGCTGATGTACAGAACGATGTTTCTCTAAACATCCACATACCTATCAACTGTTGTCAGGAGTTGAGCCACAATTTCGTAATCTGTTATGGTCAGGTGACCTCTTTCCGGTCAGCTGTTGTGTGTGGGGACCAGGTAGGCGTTGGGCAACCACTCGTAACATCTGCTGGTCAATCGAATAGATAAAACCTATCAACTCCACCATTTCTAATCAGGTTGAAGTTTCAATAAAAAGAAAAAAATCTTCTCTCTTTTAAACTACGGAAATCCATGTCAAAATGTAAGTTCGAACCCCCATTGTCGAATGCTTCATGTCCACTTCCGAAATAGACATCTGCAATACAGATTTAACTCCAGCATTTCTAATCAGTTTGAAGTTAATAAAAAAAACAAATCAGCACTTTTTTTAAACTACGGAAATCCATGTCAAAATATAAGTACGACCCCCCCCCCATTGTCGAAGGCTTCATGTCCCCTTCCGAAATAGACTCCTTCAATCCAGATTACTCTCATTTTGTTCCGCAGACGTAACATCTCAGAGCGTCTATTCCCCAAGCGCACTGACTAACGTGTTGATGACCTCACTCGGTCTTCTCCTTGTTTTCCTAGCAGGAGCTCTGCGTTGTTATTAGTTTCGGTCTCCACCCTCGTGCCACACGCTGTAAGCAGCTGTCCTTAGAATATGTCTCACGGGACATCACTTGACATTTGCGTAAATGTCCATGCGGCAGTTAAATGATCTGGCGAGACGAACCTACCCTTCCCTTGATCTGAAGTACAGCAACTGTCAACGTTCGCGACAGACTGGGGGGGGGGGGGTAAAGTGCAGCAGGAAAGGTGCCGCCCAGATGCTGAAACTATTTCCAGAATATTTATCTACAGTTGAGTCGCGTTGTGTAAACATTAATTATTCGTTGAATTTTGGGAGTTTTACAGTTTTGTGTCTTACATTCGTGTTTATCTTACTTTGAATATCATCATACATTGTGTTTCAAACAGCATTTTTTCCCGGTCCGCTCATTTCCGACAGAATCCCTTCTCAAATCAATATAATAGGTACGTATAATATTATTTAAAGAACCTCATATTGATAGATAGTTTCCCTTCTGGTGCATGGTGAGTTGATTCAAACCTTTGCCTTGATGACCTCTCCCAAGCTGACAACGCCAGGAACAGGATCATTTGAATCTATATATTTTTATATTTTTAACTGCTATCTTCATAAAATACAGGAGGCATGCTATGAAAATAAGAAAAGCATCTGAGCCAAGGCACATACAAGTATATATGTTCCCGAGAACTGCATACCGAAATCTCGAAATCAATAAAATAAATTTCGGTTATAAATGTTTAATTAGCTATCAATGAAAGTTGGGGGGGGGGGGGGGATTTTTAAATAAAATTTTTTTTTTTACAAACTGCCCACTACAATTACTTCCTGTGACGTGTGTATTCAGCAAATTTGAAAAGGTGTAGTAGATATGACGTTAATCTTTTAGAGACATGAAACAAACAAAATGACATCTTTTGATAAATACACATCTTGTTTCTTTTCAATGATGTTCTCACTTACTATAAATTCTCAAAGGAGAGCAAACTCTGGCCACGCAACTACTGTAGTTATCCGCCCGCTCCACTCAGTGGAGTTATCTGCCCGCTCTACTGATGGGAGTTATCTTCCCGCTCCACTAATGGAGTTATCCACCCGCTTCACTAATGGAGTTATCTTCCCGCTCCACTAATGGAGTTATCTTCCCGCTCCACTAATGGAGTTATCCATCCGCTCCACTAATAGAGTTAGCTGCCTGCTCCACTCATTGGAGTTAGCTGCCTGCTCCACTAATGGAGTTATCCACCTGCTCCACTAATGGAGTTATCCACCCGCTCCACTCATAGAGTTATCTGCCCGTTCCGCGCATGGAGTTAGTTGCCTGCTCCCCTCATTTGAGTTAGTTGCCTGCTCCACTCATTGGAGTTAGCTGCCTGCTCCACTATTGGAGTTATCCACCCGCTCCTCTAATGGAGTTATCCACCCGCTCCACTAATAGAGTTATCTGCCCGTTCCGCGCATGGAGTTAGCTGCCTGCTCCACTCATTGAAGTTAGCTGCCTGCTCCACTCATTGGAGTTCGCTGCCCGCTCCACTAATGGAGTTATCTGCCCACTCCACTAATGGAGTTATCTGCCTGCTCCGCTAATGGAGTTATCTGCCCGCTCCACTAATGGAGTTATCTGCCCGTTCTACTAATGGAGTTATCTGCCCGTTCCACTAATGGAGCTATCCACCCGCTCCACGAATGGAGTTATCCACCCGCTCCACTAATAGAGTTATCTGCCCGTTCCGCGCATGGAGTTAGCTGCCTGCTCCACTCATTGGAGTTAGCTGCCTGCTCCACTCATTGGAGTTCGCTGCCCGCTCCACTAATGGAGTTATCTGCCCACTCATCTAATGGAGTTATCTGCCCGCTCCGCTAATTGAGTTATCTGCCCGCTCCACTAATGGAGTTATCTGCCCGCTCCACTCATTGGAGTTATCCTCCCGCTCCACTAATAGAGTTATCTGCCCGTTCCGCGCATGGAGTTAGCTGCCTGCTCCACTCATTGGAGTTAGCTGCCTGCTCCACTCATTGGAGTTCGCTGCCTGCTCCACTAATGGAGTTATCTGCCCACTCATCTAATGGAGTTATCTGCCCGCTCCGCTAATTGAGTTATCTGCCCGCTCCACTAATGGAGTTATCTGCCCGTTTCACTAATGGAGTTATCTGCCCGTTCCACTAATGGAGCTATCCACCCGCTCCACGAATGGAGTTATCCACCCGCTCCACTAATGGAGTTATCTGCCCGCTCCGCTAATGGAGTTATCTGCCCGCTCCACTAATGGAGGTATCTGCCCGGCCCACTAATGGAGCTATCCACCCGCTCCACGAATGGAGTTCTCCACCCGCTCCACTACTCGATGCCCGTTCCACTAATGGAGCTATCCGCCCGCTCCACGAATGGAGTTATCCACCCGCTCCACTAATGGAGTTATCTGCCCGCTCCGCTAATGGAGTTATCTGCCCGCTCCACTAATGGAGTTATCTGCCCGTTCCACTAATGGAGCTATCCACCCGCTCCACGAATGGAGTTATCCACCCGCTCCACTAATGGAGTTATCTGCCCGCTCCACTCATTGGAGTTATCCTCCCGCTCCACTAATGGAGTTATCTGCCCGCTCCACTAATGGACCTATTCAATTCCCTAAACGTCGTGAACATCAACTCTGGGGCACCTATTTCCCGCACAATTTGATCAGTAAATAAGCCGTTGACACTGAAGATGGCGCTGGGAAGAGGTCCCCCAGATCTGAAGTTCCAATAATCCCATGTCGCCCTTTAAAAATTAAAAAAAAACAGCTTTCACGGCATTTAAGAATGAATGCAGCTTACAGACGCAAAATTTCCTCATGGAATCGACACCATTCATGTTTGCATAAAACGCGTTTATTTATATTAGGCTCTGTGATGTGCACAGCTTCGGGACCACTGGCGTTAAGCAGGATTACGGGAAATCCCGCTAATGACCCAAAATGTTGATGCTGCCCCTCCCGGAAGTTGCTGCTCCTTTCGTTTACCGGGAAAATTATGCGAAGGGTAGGCGGTGGTGTCTTGTTCTTTCGTGGATGGTTTGTCACGCCTTGTAACAAACAGCCTACCGTCTCTCGTCTTCTGACCCTTCGGTGAAGCTGTTGTGTTGTGCATTCAGTGATGGATACGAGCAGACGTGACACAGTTTTCATCTTACGAACGGACTTTTTTAAGTTTGGCGGCGGTAAAAATCTAACTGCGTTGAAAGGTAATCACATCTTACTGTGTTTAAAGGAAATCACATCTTACAGCGTTGAAAGGTAATCACGTCTTACTGTGGTGAAAGGTAATCATACCTTACAGCGTTGAAAGGTAATCACATATTACTGTGTTTAAAAGTAATCACATCTTACTACGTTGAAAGGTAATCACATCTTACTACGTTGAAAGGTAATCACATCTTACTACGTTGAAAGGTAATCACATATTACTGTGTTTAAAAGTAATCACATCTTGCTGCGTTGAAAGGTAATCAAATATTACTGTGTTGAAAGGTAATCCCATCTTACTGTGTTGAGAGGTAATCAAATCTTAATGCGTTGAAAGGGATCACTTCTTACTGTGTAGAAAGTAAATATCATCTTAAACGTATCGTGTTGAAGCTAATTACATCTGTGTTTAAAGGTAATCACACCATCTTTCTGAAAAGGTAATCACATCTTACTGTGTTGAAATGTTATCAGGTTTTACTATTCAGTGTGATGTTTCATCTTACGAACGGACTTTCTTAAGTTTGGCGGCGGTAAAAATCTAACTGCGTTGAAAGGTAATCACATCTTACTGTGGTGAAAGGTAATCACATCTTACTGTGGTGAAAGGTAATCATACCTTAAAGCGTTTAAAGGTAATAACATCTTACTACGTTGAAAGGTAATCACATCTTACTACGTTGAAAGGTAATCACATATTACTGTGTTTAAAAGTAATCACATCTTGCTGCGTTGAAAGGTAATCAAATATTACTGTGTTGAAAGGTAATCCCATCTTACTGTGTTGAGAGGTAATCAAATCTTAATGCGTTGAAAGGGATCACTTCTTACTGTGTTGAAAGTAAATCTCATCTTACTGTGTTGAAATGTTATCAGGTTTTACTATTCAGTGTGATGTTTCTCTCAATGACAACTTTCTAAATTAGTTAACAATTACGGCCTGAAGTTAATTTAATAAAGAATACACTACGTTAACATTCGAAAATGAGAAAATTCGTTTAGAAATACTAATGCATCCTTGAACTGCACGTTTGCCATGACAAAATTAATGAGGTGATTACTTTAATGTCAGCATCATCATATCCCTTAGTCCTTGGAGCGCTGGGGCGCCGCAGATGACATAAAAACTGTCCTCTTCCATTCCTCTCTGTGCTCTGCACTTCGCTCTAATGTACATTAACTTATTCAAACTGTGATGTCACGTCTTGCTTAGGCGCAAGCGGAACTTCTATACTTAGCCTACTCTCTACAGCACTTAAAATCGGCTGCTCATCCCGCTACTCTCTACAACCAGAAATAAATAGACTGCTATTTCCCATACTCTCAGCACCCACACTCTAAAGACAGTGGCCCTCAACCTTCATAAAGCTGCGACCCTTTATACAGTTCCTCATGCCGTGATGACCCCAACCCTTAAATTATTTTCGCCGATGGTCTTAGGCGACCCCTGTGTATGGGTCGTTCGACCCCCCCCCCCACCCCCCAGGGGACGTGCCCCACATGATGAGAACCGCAGCCTTAATAGAATGCACTTCTCTATATTCCTAACACCTTAGAGAGCTAAAATACTGCGCTTTTCTCTACTCCCCAACCCTTAAATTCTTTTCGCCGATGGTCTTGGGCGACCCCTGTGTATGGGTCGTTCGACCCCCCCCCCCCCACCCCCCAGGGGACGTGCCCCACATGATGAGAACCGCAGCCTTAATAGAATGCACTTCTCTATATTCCTAACACCTTAGAGAGCTAAAATACTGCGCTTTTCTCTACTCTCTTCCCCCCAGTAGCCGCATAGACTGCTCTTGTCTATGCACTTGTATGACACTAAGCACATGTGCAGCCTTTAGACGGGTTACGCTAGTGCCAGGTCTGACAAGATTAGGTAACGTGTTGGGAAGTTACTTGGTTTGGCTCTGGCTCTCTCACTCAACCGTTTTTCTCCTCAGTATTTGTTAATTTGTTTTTTTTTTTTTCCGTTTGCGTTTTCCAACTCAACATTTGTCATCCGATGGCCAGGGTTACGGGAAGCATGCATCGAGCTCTGTGGTCCCATGAATCTGTCATTTCATGTCTAGGTATATTTAACTCAAGCTTATTTCTATGTAGGATATTTGCAGTCTAGTCACTTATTAAACCATGAATGAGAACATAAAACTTTTAAGTAACAATAATATAAAATAAAAATAAAGACATTTTTCAATCACCCATAAGAAGGTCCTATAAATAAGACCCCCCACCCCCACCCCCAAAAGCTAAAGAGTAACAGGATATAAATTATTATTATAGTGTCAAATTCTCCAGCAATAGAACTAAATGGCTCAGCTGTCCCATTAACAATTTAGAAAAGATGGACAAGACATACCCTAGTTTATAATCAAAACTGGGATAATTACACGAGGGTAAAATGCCCCGTTTGGGGTTATCATAGGCGTATTTAGTGGTAATCACACCCTTGGGCATGTACGCATCAGACTCAAATTTATATAGTTGAACAAAACTCTGTCCTATTGATCACATATCATCAAAGATGTTCAAATGATGTTTCCCTACAGCCAAGGGCGGATCCAATACACCGCATTAAATATGGCAATTCGCTAGAAATACTCAAGATGCTATATTATAGAATGCTAGTAAAATGTACACGAGTCTATCCTTGCGCAAAATGAAATCTCCCATTTAAAAAAATTCATTTGCGCTGGTCATTCACAGGGATTCGCCCTTGGCGGTGCCATCTAAGTTCACGACTCTGTCGATCATACACACATAGTCAGCGGTGATGTGTAGTACACACACATAGCTAGCACGGACGTGTCGTTCATACACTCAGCTAGCTCAGGCATATAGTTCATACACATAGCCAGCGGAGATGTGTAGTAAATACACACATCTATCACAGACGTGTAGTTCATACACACCGGTGCCAGAAAGATTGTTTGCATCAACTGATATTGTAATCCAATGCTTAAACATTTGTTAAATTCCTGTGTATTAGATATCACAAAAATGCAGGCCAGGCCATGCATTATTCAACCAGCCAATTTACTGCCCTGTATTGTGATCTGACTTACGAAGATGTTACCCTTATTTATGTACCAGCCCTATTTATTGTAAACTAAATAATGACCAACCCACTTTAAATCTAACACACACACGTACACACACGTACACATACGCACACACACGCACACTTTATCAACTTACAGAGCAGCAGGTGAAAATGTATAGTTCACGAAAAATACAAATATTACTTTACACACATACAGACACACACACACACACACATACAAATATTACAATAAATAAATGATATAACGTCTGGAAATGTAGCCAAATCTGTTTCTCACTCTCTCGGCTAGAAAAGCTGCAGGCCTATAATATACAAATAGGGATTAATTCAGAACGATCTAGCAAGGAAAGTCTAGTAATAGCGTCACCCTTTTTTTCCCAATCAAGGGAGGGTTGGGTAAACAGCGGCACATTCACGAGCTGACGTCAATATCAAGGGCATACTAAGGGGGTTAGGTAATGGTGGCTTTTTTAAATGCAAACCTTTCTCTCATCCATGTCGCCTTCAGCCCGCACACCTCACATCCATCCCCACACACCTCACATCCATCCCCCACACACCTCACATCCATCCCCACACACCTCACATCCATCCCCACACACCTCACATCCATCCCCACACACCTCACATCCATCCCCACCCACCATTAGAACATTTGTGGAGCACCTTTGCAAAACATGAAGGGAAAAAAAATGAGTTAACTATTTCGGTTAGCTTGTTAAGTGTCATTCTACTATTGTATGTATTTAATGAATCAAAAGCTTCATTTAAGTCTAACATTTCACCATTAAAAAAATATGTAATATATATATATATAAATGCTCTATTTGCTATAAAAATTGTATTTACAACAAAAGCTTTTTTTTCCTCAAAATCCACCAGTTGTTACTTAGCAGGTTTTGCTATTGGACTCCTCAATTTTGTTCCAAACACATTTTTGACTACATCAAAACAAAAGAAAAAAAAATGATAATAGTAAAAGCCCGGGAAAAGCTCACGCACAACATAATAACAGATGTGCTAATTTGGTGTTGAATTGTCGTCCCCCCCCCCGTCCCCCCCCCCCCCCCTCCCCCCCCCCCCCCCGGTTCAACAAGCCAATCGTGATCAAGCCGTTTCTATTTTCAGGCTCAGTCTTGAGATCAAACTGATAATGCTGTAATTAGCATGGACAAATCACGGGATGGCGTGGCTTTGGTAAAGGGGGGGGGGGAGGAAAGAGGAGGGGGTGGGTGTGGTGGGGGGACATTTCGATGGAAATTCAAAATCTGTTGACCGAGTGTAGCACCAGTGAAACTATAGTTGTTATCAACCCTATCCCATCAGCAGTGTTGACCGAGTATAGCACCAGTGAAACTATAGTTGTTATCAACCCTATACCATCAGCAGTGTTGACCGAGTATAGCACCAGTGAAACTATAGTTGTTATCAACCCTATACCATTAGCAGATTACGTGGTCAACTCAACCCGCACCAACTATTTCATACTAAATGCAGATCATTCTGACACCCCCCCCCCCCCCACACTTTTTTTTCCCCAACTATTTCATGTCATTTGCAGATTATTCTTTACCCCCCTCCTAACTGTTTCATACCATACGCCGATCATTCTGCCAAC
>CAXITT010000414.1:371052-387979 GCA_964033795.1 Lymnaea stagnalis | reverse complement strand
CCTCCCCTCCCCTCCCCCCCCTCCCCTCCCTCCCTCCCATCCACTCCCTCCCACCCACTCCCTCCCATCCACTCCCTCCCATCCGCTCCCTCCCATTCACTCCCTCCCATACACTCCCTCCCATACACTCCCTCGCATCCACTCCCCCTCATCCACTCTTTCCCTCCCATTGACTCCCTCCCAACCACTCCCTCCCATCCACTCCCTCCCATCCACTCCCTCCCATCCACTCCCTCCCGTCCACTCCCTCCCATCCACTCCCTCCCATCCCCTCCCTCCCATCCCCTCCCTCCCATCCACTCCCTCCCGTCCACTCCCTCCCATCCACTCCCTCCCATCCACTCCCTCCCATCCACTCCCTCCCATCCACTCCCTCCCATCCACTCCCTCCCATCCACTCCCTCCCATCCACTCCCTCCCATCCACTCCCTCCCATCCACTCATCCCCTTTGATCCTTTCCCTTACTCCTTACCCGGGAAAGTCCCTCACATGTCCTCTTTTTACCTGCACATTTAGATAAATAAGATTGAAGCTGTTATTGACTTGGTCCCGTCAGATTCTCCCACGACCGTCCTCTATTCAGACAGTTTATAAGCGATGCAAATTGCCCTCAATTGTCTTGTAAAAACTAGTCGGCGGGTAATTCTTTTATTTGTATTTATTTTGCCCACCAACATCACCACTGTGTTCCGTTCTACTGCTTCCTGTACGTCCATTATTTCACTTTTCGTTCCATGATTTTAAGTCGCACGCTCGGATGGCTTAGATATTCTATTTGGCTTGCGATGCTGAGTTTTGTGCCAATAAAAATAATTTATTATTGAAAAGAATGTTGCTTTTTTCTTTTCTTTTTTATTGCAATGCCAGATTTCAGATTCCAAACAGGGGCACCATTTTCAGACTCGGTAATTTGTCGCGTCCCGTCTCCGCGATACAGTATAGGCAATATTGTTAGACTACGTATGCAGATGGTTAGACTTAGCATTCGGATTGTTAGGGAATAATATATTCGGATTGTTAGACTAAATATTTTGATTGTTAAACAAACTATTCAGATTGTTCGACTTTGTATTTGGATTACATATTACATATTCGGATTCTTAGACTTAGTATTTGGATTGTAGATTACATATCTGTGATGTTTGACTTAGTGTTCGCGAGTTTTAAGACTATATATTCCGGTTCTTAATCTTAGTATTCGGATTTTCAGACCACACATTTGCGTTCTGTCACAATCACAATGTCATGTCTTGTAAAATAATACCAGAGGCGAAGTGGTTCAAATGACAGTGGCTATTTAATTATACACGTTCAGTGACCTTCACAAGAAGAAATAAATCTCCAAAAAGTGAGTCCAAAAACTCTAGGAACGTATCATATGTACTTCAATACTAGCATCTGGGTCAACGTCTTTACTTAAATAAACCTTAATGATGTAACAACACACTATAAGGCAGTTAGTCTTCTCCAAACTACATGAATCGACCGTCATATTCTTCAACCCCCATTTCTTGCTTCTACACCTTCCCTTAATTAGTGCGTTTTTTCGCAAGTCCCAATACTCTGTATATTATATAAGTAATAACTCCCATATGAATTAACTCTCATACATATGTATATCTATATCTGTGACAGGTTCTTAGACTTAGTGTTCGGATTGTCAAAACAGCCATTCGGTTTATTAGACTGAGCATTCGGATTGGGAAACTGACTTCATCGATACGAGGAATCCGCTGGGTTGAAAAAATAATATTGACATTTGCTTGTGTAATTCAATGTTTGAAGCACTTTTATCCTCCTCGATAACAATCATTATATATACTCACTTCAAGGACCTACTGACTTCCCGATTACTGCATTCGGGTTCATCGGCATTCCCTTGTTATTCCAGTGCAGTGAAAAATACAGGTACATAAGTACGTATTTATAATATGTTGTGACCTTGAAGAGATCCCCTCCGTCTACCCCCCTCACCTCCCATTGTATAACCAAATAATGTAATAGTTGAACACTTGTTTTTTTAAAGTCTTTTTTTTTTTTTAAATAATAAATTTACGTGGTTCCCCATGGAACAGAAGCCTTTGTCAAACTATTGTCTGTTTAACTTCACCACTTCAACGTCTCACTCGATCCTCACCAGAACAACAGATTTAAAAAAAATATTCCCACTCACATGTGCTTTTCTAAATGCCAGCAACTACTTACAAGTGATTGCATCGTGCGTTCACGACATTTCTTCACATCCGGGAGAACAGCCCAAGGAATAACATTCATGGCGGGACAACTCTTTGTCTCCGGTTCAATGTCCCTCGATTCAGATCCCAATGACGCAGCCCAGCCTCGCTCATAAAAACATAATCATCTTCAGTTTAACGGTTGCGTTATTCCCCCCAGTCCGACCGTAATGTCCATCCATTCCAAGCTTTTCAGGCTAGTTTTGTTGTTGATTGTTACCGAATAATCTTTTAAACAGCATTTCATTTGATTGATGCTTTAATGGCGGAGCTCTCCTGTTTAATGTCAACCTTTCTTTGCAAACTTTCAAGAATAAAAATGAGTTTTAAAAAAAAAATGAAGCTTTGTTATTGTAGTCGGTTTATGTTTGTTTCATTTGTCATAAGTTTTTGTTTTATTGGTCATAAGTTTTTGTTTTATTGGTCATAAGTTTTTGTTTTATTGGTCATAAGTTTTAGTTTTATTGGTCATAAGTTTGTGTTTTATTGGTCATAAGTTTTTGTTTTATTGGTCATAAGTTTTTGTTTCATTGGTCATGAGTTTTTGTTTTATTGGTCATAAGTTTTTGCTTTATTGGTCATAAGTTTTGTTTTATTGGTCATAAGTTTTGGATTTTATGTCTAATCGGATTTTGATGAAGTTGTTTGTTTATACATTGGCTTATAAACAAATCTTTATATAGTAAACTCCCCTGTTTAAACTGCATGTAGTCAACTTCTTTATTGTAACTGAAGTATTATTTTGCAAATTCAGACGCTTGTGTTGAATGGTCCCACTCCCCGACCCCGACATCCTTCGCCCTCCACACCCCTCCCCAATAGAATTGAGATATGTGCAGTGTACATAGAATTGAGATATGTGCAGTGTGCATACAATTGAGATATGTGCGGTGTGCATAGAATTGAGATATGTGCAGTTTGCATAGAATTGAGATATGTGCAGTGTGCATAACATTGAGATATGTGCAGTGTGCATAACATTGAGATATGTGCAGTGTGCTTAGAATTGAGATATATGGAGTGTGCATAAAATTCGTTCATAACTATAGTCTGGCCCCCCGACAGTGTCCGATTACTATGATCCGACCCCTTGTTTAAAAAGTTTAAAGACCCCCTGTCTTAATGGACATGACCCAAAAAAAAACAAAAACAACCCAACTCCAAGTCCGTCTAAACTAGACATGACAAAGCCCCAACTGTCGTGATTGTCACACAACTGCTGGATCCGTTGCTTGCAATCACAGATAATATAAAATACAACTCAACGAGGCTTCGAACTATTTAACCGGCTTTTGTTTTTTGTTTTTTTGTTAGTGCAATCAGTGGTAGTAATCGATTTGTTATCTTGGCTGAGGCTGTGCGCAGAGACGACGACCAATTCATCATTCTCGATATTAGAATCGACTGCATTGGCTCAGTTTTCAATTTACAATTTTTATTATTTTTAATTTATTCTAAACTTGTTTCTCGGACCGTATGCGTGGCGGACCGTCGGTATACGCGTGGCAGACCGTCGGTATATGCGTGGTGGACCGTCGGTATATGCGTGGCGGACCGTCGGTATATGCGCGGCAGACCGTCGGTATATGCGTGGCGGACCGTCGGTATATGCGTGGCGGACCGTCGGTATATGCGTGGCGGACCGTCGGTATATGCGTGGCGGACCGTCGGTATATGCGTGGCGGACCGTCGGTATATGCGAGGCGGACCGTCGGTATATGCGTGGCGGACCGTCGGTATATGCGTGGCGGACCGTCGGTATTTGCGTGGCGGACCGTCGGTATATGCCCGGCAACGTTGACAAATGTACAGACGAGCGATGACACATGCCTCACGGACCGGTTCCTGTCTCGTCGGAACTCGACTTTTAGGTATAGCATTGTTCTAGCTGGGACACATTACAATGACACTGACTGAATAAGTTGCTCCTATTTTATATATGGGTCCCCGAGTGGTGTAAAATAAAAGGGACTCAATTAATTATGTTCGAGCCCCGCTGTGACCGAAAATGTTAACATAAAAAAACAGGAAACTCTGCATAACAATCTTAAATCATCAATATTTCTTCGTTTCATGTCTTTCTGTAACGATATGTATCGCCCAGTTGCCCTATCACCACCATCCCATGATATGTATCGCCCAGTTGCCCTGTCACCACCATCCCATGATATGTATCGCCCAGATGCCCTGTCACCACCATCCCATGACATGTATCGCCCAGTTGCCCTATCACCACCATCCCATGCTATGTATCGTCCAGTAACCCTAAGCAATCTCAATTTTTCCCATATCATATGAATTCACTACCATAAAAATCCACTACCATGTAAAAAATGCACTAGTCTAACACTTTAATCAATTACCCTATCGGAACCAGCTCTTACAAAAAAATCCACTTTATTTATGTCAGCTAACCATATAAATTCACAACCATAATAATCTTCCTTCATTCCATGACACAATTTAAAAATCTTTCATCGTCTTTAAAGCAAATCTGAGTATTGTTTTACCTCGAGCGTTACATTTCAGCTGGCTGGATGACTTCATTAAATATGTATGATATCTCTCAAATGCTAAAACACTGGTCTATATGTTAAATTGACGTCAGAACCACTAGATTACAGACTACTAGTTGACAACAGTGAATATTTGTAACAACTTTTTTTTTTCCACTCATTTAAATATCATTCGCATTAATGATGTTGAATCGACAACTCCACGCAACGCCTTCCACACCACTCTTCATATATATTTATATATATATATATATATATATATATATATATATATATATATAAAACATCAAATTAAAACCTTATTGATTCCTGTATCCACAGAATGAATTTTCATTTCAAATAGGTCGAAAACTGTAATTCGGAATCGAGGAAAATTGTTCATGAGCTATAACGTTAATTTTACTGTGTTTGGAAATTGCAGAATTTAAAAAAAAAAATGATACAAATCTGGTACACTGACAATTATTTTTGATTTCGCACAATTTACAGCATCGTCAAATCTCGTGTCTGGGGGAAAAACAATAATCGAATACTTCCTGATGATTCTTTTTCGTGATTTCAGCCATGAAACAAAGTTATGACATTAGCGTCAATACCGAACCCACGGTGAGAAATCGCCTCCACCAATACACGTACGCGACGGACGATTCTGTCGACTGAACATCAGGTTCTCAGAATACCGCTCAGGAGGACATTGAAAAGTTGATTTTTTAACGACAAAATCAATACATCGAGTGGGATTTCATTTTCTTAAAGATCAAGTACATCAATTACGAAGCTCCATTTCTTTTTTTTTTTATTAACTTGTTTATAAATTTTACACCAACTTAATTGATTAAAGAAATGTATAAAAAATAAAAATAAAAAGTGAGTTATGATTGAATGACTCTTGAAAAAAAAATATGAACATACATAGAGTTGCAGTTGCTTTGAAACTATCGTAGAGGTTCAATAAACTTGTTTAGAGTTGGTGCTTGGCAATTTGTATGAAGTAAGTTCCTGACGTCGAGTGTTGGTTGGTGATTGTGTGAATAGGTTAGTGTCGGTAACGGAGGGATGCATAGGTGGATAGATGAATCTGAAAAGGGGGGGGGGGTGTGTGTGAAAAGGAACGGAACGAGGGCGTAGGTGAGAAAAGATACAAGATGGGGTAACTGAGGGGTTCTATCAGATTTTTTTTACAACAGTAACCGTTTCCTTCCTATGCTAAAATCACTGTTAATCTTAGACGTTGTTATGACCAGAGCGAATACCTCAGTGAATATCATTTTTTTTTTTTTTTTTTTGGGGGGGGGGGGGGGTTTTTTTTTTTTTTTTTTTTTTTTTTTTTGGGGGGGGGGGGGAGGGATACTTTTCATTACTACTCACAACTGTGATAATACAAAGTCCAAGAATTCACATATCACTTATTTATTTATATATATATATATCTACCACAACACGGAATAATGTTCGTATCTGATGAATAATGAAATTATGTGTAAATAATATTTCATTTATAATAGCATCCATTTCCTTTAGTAAATAACATGAGACCTTTCTTCCTAAAGCTCTAAATTCATTCAATACAATACGGTTGCTCTTTTAGTTCCTCACCATCTATATTTATATCGACAGCAAAAACTCAAGGACTTATAAGACAAGGCTAAAAACAATATATTCCATACAATCCAAACAATTGTGCATTTCTTTAAATCAATAAAAAATAAACATCGTATCTCAGTGACAAAACAATGACAGCACGTAGTTACAAACACAACCGCAACTCTCCTATGAATATAGAACCTTGTGCAGATTATTCCCTAGCGATGTTAGGTGTAATGGTACCACTGGAAGGACTCCATTCATCCACTGTAATGACTTCATTTAACAACTGGAAATACTTTATATATACACAGGCCAAGTATTTTTTTTTAACAATCTATTTACTTTGAAGGAGAATATAATAGACGGGAGTTAAAAATAGTTCTTGCACGTACTTGAAAAACACATTTGGCTAATTGATATTTCAAGGATCCAGGTGTTTCCTGCACCACGCTTCCCTAAAGCCATTTGGCATCTTGTTCATGTTGGCTAGAGAGCATCGGGCGGGAACTGACTGGGTGGCTGGAGTGCATGTGTCGGGAACTGAACAGGCGTGCGATTGCTTAAATGTTTGCTGGGTCTCTCTTTTAGAAGATCTCTGCCTAACGTCCAGTGTATCTTGAATTTTACCAAGTCCTGACTTATCATGAAAGTTGGGTAACTTTTGAGCTTCATATGCTTGTTGGATACTTCTTACTAATTACACTTTGACAACTTCTGACTTATCATTAATGCTGGACAACTTGTGACACATGATTAATAATGTTGGACAACTGCTGATGTATCTTGAAAGCTGTACAGAGTATTAAGCAAGCAATATTTCACCAGCGATGACTTCTGTAACAGAGAGATTCAGGACACTACAACTTGTGAACAATCACATGACCAAGTGGTGACATTTGTTTCCTCGCTTTTATGGTCAGTTTAGAAACAATCTAACAACTCGTAGAGGTAATTCTCCTTTCCAAATCAAGAAACTATATATAGCCCCAGACACTGGCGGCGGCCATGCGTGAACGTCCCATCTACTAATATTACTGACAAAACATGCACTCAAGTAACGCACTTTAGAAGAATCCCGTTTAGAGCTACCCACCCCCCACCCCCTCCCAAACAAAAGATTACGCACCAAACGCTTTTTCGTTTGTTTATTTTAACGACCACATTTAACGCGGCTGAAAGGATTTTTATTTTTTCACTCAGTTGGACTCGCTATTACACCACGCTCTCTTTCGTACATACAGATTTTGTATGTATTGATGCAGCGGTTTAAGCTTACTTACATATTTAATCTTCTATAATATGATTATATTTCATGCAGCTGTCAGACTCTGACTTAAAATATAAATATATATATATATATATATATATCTCAATCATAAATCTTAAATTTAAATTAAAAAGCATATCTCAGTACCAGTCTGCCATTTGAGATCTTTAATTCTCAGAATATCCCGTGTACAAACTGAAGTATAATTGAGTTTGGGCCTATGAGCTATCTACCAATAATTTCGTCAACCAGGCCCACTACCAGGGAGGGAACATTTCAACGACGTTCAACATAATAAAGAGCTTGGAAATGAAAAAAAAAAATCTTTGACTAACGCATTTTTTTTGTGTGTGGTTATTTTATAGTTTAATTGTAATATAATTTGTTTCCCCTTCCACATTTCATGTTTAGTATTTTTATCCGCTCATCACCAGCAATTAGTTCAGACTAATTATAATACCATGACCACGTCTTCAGTAGGGAACTCCAAGTCTTGGGTAAAGAACTCCAAGTCTTGAGTACAGGGACAACTCCACGCCACTAGCTGGCTTATGAATTTAATTATGACCCTGAGGCAGGTCCAGTTAGCCTCGGCTGCGACCCTTGTTCCTCACTCGAGCCCAAAACAAGCAACCTTTGCCCCTGGGGGGCACAACACTCCGAGCTCCAGAAACATCGTCTCAGACTTTTGGAGTCAACCCCACGGGTCATAATTTGCTCAATTAACCGGTGTTGTTGTTTGACCAGCGGGGGTTTCCAGGAGTGACCAGGTTTGGCAACGGNGGGGGGGGGGGGGGGGGGGGGGGTGGCAATCGAGACGCTATTTGCCTGGTCTTGAAGTAGGTCATTAGGATTTTTTTCAAACAATAAGATCACTTTTAGAAGAGTCCACGTAAAGGTTAGGCAGGGGGGGGGTATATCCCCTCTCACCTCCCCACCCTCCCAATCGTTAATGGTGGAAGCCAGCCCCCTCTCATCCCCGTGACCCTGGTCAATTTTGTTGGTCATGGTACTGATATGAAGTTTAGCTCAAGAGTTCACTTTGACTACTAGTAATGCAAAAAAAAATATAATAAAAAAAATCAGTTGTCAGCTTGTCAATAAAGATATTAAATATCAAGCTGTTACAGTTTTGCTAACATTCCAATAATTGAATTAGATTTTTAATAGAAATAGCGGCTTTATCTCTTCCCCCCCCCCCCCCCCCCAAGTGCTGACGCCCCTGTGGTTAGGAATACCACACAAAATTTCCACTTGGAAGCTGAAACGATTTCCTTTGTTTGTGTGTTTTGCCTTCATTACTTACTTCCCCTGGATCCTACACGAATTGTCGGTTATCAAACACTAAAAGTCTGCGGGGACATAATTCTTAGTATAACGGAGCAGCTCAAACGCTAACCAATTAAAAAAAAAAGAAAAAAAGAAAATGAAAATTAGTTTTAAAGGAATATGTATGAATACACAAATACATTTCCTGAGACTTTAGAAAAAGAACAATAAACAGGGCAACCTAAAAATAGCCCAGTTTTGCCACTTGTCCGATATTCCATGGACCAATCCGTCCACCGTCGTCCTTTGATTCTTCTCTTCAGCATTTGCCGTGACATTAAAATCCCTTTGCCGCTGCCGTAAATTATTTCGATATTTTCCAAGTTCTGCCAAAACCGTCATTTCCCAATGTCAAGGTTTTTGATAGATTCGTCAAAGTTATCGTGTACGCCGCCGCCCCCCCCCCCACGGGCCCTGTAAGAATTGACCCGAAGACTTGTGTACAAGTGCTGACCAAGTGCTCACACTGCTAGATTAATGTTGCTTTGTCAAACACGGTGCATGCCCCTGAGAGACGCCATGTCCGCGCCTTGTTTATCGACCTCTTTCTCCTGACACTTCCTTGCCAATATCCAGTTTTCTCCCCGTGCAAACGGTCTTTCTAATTTTTTAGATATTTTTTTCATGTTAAACCACAGTTGTTGTTTTTTTTGGGATTGCTTATTCCTCGAAATCCCATAATGTTGTTCCCTGACCATGGCCAGGAAGCTAAATCTTTTCTCATAGTAGTGAAATAGTACCAACGTCTTAACCGCAGCATACGTAACATAAGCTCAGTGCAAGTTTGAATGTGCACAACGTATGTACGCGTGTGTGCAGAGTTATACAGTAATTGAGGGACTAATGTTAGTGTCCATATCGTATTTCTGTGAGCTTCAATTATCTCCCAGCCAGATAAGTTTTCTTTATGAGTGATTGATGTCAATTTAAATCGATTATCATTATATCACTGAACTGTAGGAAAATTACGGAGCATTAATAAAAAAACATAAATAAAAAGTGATCCCTTGAAAGGGCAATTGCTGAATCAATTTAACACTTACTGTCAGAATATTTTCATAAGGAACAGAACAACAAAGTAGTACATCTTTCAACAATGTAGTACATCTTTCAACAATGTAGTACATCTTTAAACAATTTAGTACATCTTTCAACAATGTAGTACATCTTTCAACAATGTAGTACATCTTTCTGAAAATATCACCCATAATAATAATAATAATAATAAAGTTCATTTCAAAAACACGCTTCATCCCCAAAGGCTCGAAGCGCGGTACAAAGTAAAAAAAACAACAAATCTATAGTTTACCACATTTAAAACAAACGCAACACGACAAAAACTAAGTACAAGCATACAATACCCATAACCCAACCCTGCATTAAAAAAAAAAACGAAATACAAACATGGACTACACAAATGATAAACCCCTCATTCGACGTGAAATAAATCAGCCAATGGACCGCTGAGATGTCAACAAAACCCCATGGTCTGAGAACCCCTGAACGATTTAACCAGGCACAGAGCAGGCGCGCTATATACGAGTTTCATGAATATCCTCAGATTGGTTGCCATAGCTTCATACCGCACAACATCCGCTCTCCTTAATTATGGAACCGGAAATGTAATTAAGTACAACAAAACGGGAGATTACTCGAAGCCACGGAGCAGGGAATAATGGAAGGGACTTGAGCAGTAATTATTCCCATCAATACATTCACGGAAGTAATTACGGCCTCCCTAGCAGGCCCTTCAATAAAACATTTCAAACAAAGAACTCTCAGCACTTATCACTTATTTCCTCCACAGAGAGGCATATTTCATTTCACGTCGAAAGTACGAGTACTTCATCCACAAGACCACATTTCGTGTCAAATCGAAAGTAGAATTAATTCCATGTCGAAAGCAATGTTATTATAACCTATTGGCCGAACCTGTCGACCGTGTCCAGATGTTAACATTCCCATTTAAGATGATCTTATCCTGACCACGTCATTTCTAGACTGCAATTCCCTGGCATTTAAATATTTTAAGGTCCTAGGAGTCGGCTCAGGGTTGTCTCTATGTCAAGGGGGGGGGGGGAGTATCTAGGCCAGTTTAAGGGCGTCTCTGTTACAGTTCACAAGTAACTCACATCAGGCGATGTCAAACAGAGTGTATGTATTCACAATTAACCATTCACACATTCCGAAGAGCTCCCTTGGGAATATCGGAGCAAAAAAACAGAATGTTAGCTCAGCAATGAGATGTAATTACGTTCAATTGCTCTATCGCGGGGGTAGGGGGGCGGGAAGTGGGGAAAAATAGAGGGGGGGCGTCATGCCGGTTCATGCCTTTAATCACGTTGTAATAGCTGGAGGATAACAGATGTAAATCGCTAGCATGTCTGGACCACACGAATTATATTCATACTTGCATCAAGTTTACATTTGATGAGCACACATATGTAAGCACTACTCGAATTCTTCTTATGATATCACATTTCAACATTGTACAGATTAAACTGAAGTAGTAATTTGAAGTTGTGTTAATATTTATCTTTGTTTTCATTTTTATTTTATTTTTATTCTTTAAGTACTTGCCCCATTTTTTTTCTTCTTCTTTATGTTGTTGTTGAAATAAAATGAAAATTAACAGTAATGCGTTTTCCAACGTTTTTCGCCCATGGCTCACCTGGGGGTTCTAAAAGACCCGTCTGTTCTGTCTAAATATGCCCACTGCCCCCATTTCCAAATGCAAATACATTTTCCCCCAGAGACTCACAAACTTCAATTTAACCCGCCCTACCCCCCACGGGCGTATGTACGCCTCACTGGGGTAAACACTGCAGTTAATGTTTCACCAGAAATCCTACATTAGACGGATGGAATCATCTGACCTGAAATATGCAACTGCTGATTTCGCGTTCCGCTTGGCTTTAGTAGGACATTGGTTTTCGCTCCATTTGGCATATGGCATCATAATAACGTATGCCTTACTTATGTCGAATAACTGTCACAATCTAATTCTTCGTTTTACACTATAGATTGTGACTTAAAAGCTCAGTAATTTCGTTTTTTACAATTTCACTTGACAAGTCATTTATATTTTACCCCAATCCCCATATATATGTCTGGGTCCAACATCAGCACCACGTGGCTTAAACTAAAAGCACAAAGTTTGCATGAATAATTTACCGGCCATCACAAAACTACTTCACTACCACAAGCGCTATGTCTGTTATCGCAGTCAAACTATTGAATCATTTACTTGCAGGGTCTAATACACACTGAATGCCCTCCCATCCCTATAGAATGCCCTGCCAACCCACATTGAATGCCCCCCATCCCTATAGAGTGCCCTGCCAACCCACACTGAATGCCCTCCCATCCCTATAGAATGCCCTGCCAACCCACACTGAATTCCCTCCCATCCCTATAGAATGCCCTGCCAACCCACATTGAATGCCCTCCCATCCCTATAGAATGCCCTGCCAACCCACATTGAATCCCCTCCCATCCCTATAGAATGCCCTGCCAACCAACACTGAATGCCCTCCCATACCCTATAGAATGCCCTGCCAACCCACATTGAATGCCCTCCCATTCCTATAGAATGCCCTGCCAACCCACACTGAATGCCCTCCCATACCCTATAGAATGCCCTGCCAACCCACACTGAATGCCCTCCCATACCCTATAGAATGCCCTGCCAACCCACAAAGAATGCCACCCCAACCCACTAAGAATGCACCCTCCCCCCAAACCAAATGGAGAACTTCCCCAACTCATAAGGAATGCCCTGACAACCTCCTAACCTTCATAGAATGCCCGCCCCCCTCTCAACCCACCTAGATTGTCCACCAAACTCCTCACTCTGTATTATGACTATTAGAAATATCCAAATAACCAAATGTTATTGTGCTAGTTTATCAGTTCTAGAAAATAGCATAGGTTATGGATGGACATTTTGAGTTTCGGACTGCCCACATAGACACGCCCCCTTGCGGAGTACGGTAACCGACATAGCTAGTTTAATTCCGGTGTAGAGTCATCTATAAATAACTTTAATTATCGCATCACATGTTTCAATAATTACTGTTAGTTGTTTAGGGGCATTTCCACGGTTCCTACAAGAAGCCTCGAGTTCATTTAACAAATCCTACTCTGCAGTATCATATCATTAGCTGGCCTTTCATCTAACACTTAAGTAATATTCTAGCTCTACCCAGATTGTTAACCGAAATCACCTTCTAAACATGACAGTATTTACAGGAACCTGGCCCATGATCTCAACAAATTGAATTCAGGTTTCCAATTTTCTCTCAACTTTTTTTCTACTCCAATCTCTTAAAAGTTTTTTTGTTGTTTTTTTTTTTCGGTCCAAAATTTCATCGTCCGACGATGTCCCCAAATTCCATTAACCAATCAAAACGACAAAAGGCTTTACCTGCGAGTAGCAGAGGAAATGGCCCTGTGTTCGGGTTACTTGAGGCATTCATCGGGTTTAATCGGGGTTTCTGTCAATGGCTTTTGAAACCGTCGGGGGGCGCTGTTCGGTGCGGTCCACTTTACTGGCTAACGGTCTCAGTGATACGCCAGCCACCTCGGTGAGCTGATAGGACGTCGAGCTTCGAGTGCTGGCATGCAAAATGATGGTTGGGGGCAGGGGAAGGGGGAGGGGGTGGTGGTGGATAATTATCAGGACTGATATGCAGGTCCAAGGACTCAGGAAGAAGCAAACCTTAAGCTTCAAGAATTCAAGCTTTGGAAGTGCTGAATTTTTTGGATGTGCTGAATTTTTTGGATGTGCTGAATTTTTTGGATGTGCTGAATTGGATGTGCTGAATTTTTTGGATGTGCTGAATGTTTTGGATGTGCTGAATGTTTTGGATGTGCTGAATTTGTTGGATGATCTGAATTTGTTGGATGATCTGAATTTATTGGATGTGCTGAATTTGTTGAATGATCTTAATTTATTGGATGATCTGAATTTGTTGGATGATCGGAATTTATTGGATGTGCTGAATTTTTTGGATGATCTGAATTTATTGGATGTGCTGAATTTGTTGGATGATCTGAATTTATTGTATGTGCTGAATTTTTGGATGATCTGAATTTATTGGATGTGCTGAATGTGTTGGATGATCTGAATTTATTGGAAGTGCTTAATTTGTTGTATGT
This sequence comes from Lymnaea stagnalis, assembly GCA_964033795.1. Taxonomy (NCBI): domain Eukaryota; kingdom Metazoa; phylum Mollusca; class Gastropoda; family Lymnaeidae; genus Lymnaea; species Lymnaea stagnalis. Next base: position 373,885 of record CAXITT010000414.1, on the reverse strand, counting down.
GCTGAATTTGTTGGATGATCCCTGGTTACAAGGTTTGTCAAAAAGAATAATAAAAAAGATATTGTTAGAAAATAGATTTTATATCGAGACAGATATTGTTTAGCTTGGTGGAAGGGGTGGGTTGATGGTGGTGGAGGAGCTGTGCGGTCGATGAGTCAAGGTAAAAAAAACAAACAAATAGATTATAACGACGAGAACAGACACAGCAGGCATCAATGGAGAGAAGTCAGGGGCGGAGACTCGGGGCAGAAAATGGCCCATCCACAACTTGTCATTTCGACGAAAATATCTCTAGATGTGAACAACATAAGCAGAAATGTTGGAATGCTCGGTAGAAACATCAATGTTTGCTTCATATGGTTCTTCTGTTAACGCCTTCAGTTGTCCAATGTAGACCCCCTCTACTATTTACTTCCAGTTGTCCCATTGTAGACCCCCCCCCCTCTACTGTCTGCTTCCAGTTGTGCAATTTAGACCCCCCTCAACTGTCTACTGGTGATTGTGTACCTTTTCTACGCTACCTTCTGACGTTTTAACAACCTTGGTGCTTAATTTTAGGACACCACTGACTTCAACGTTATATATTTCTATTAATGACTGGTATCCCCAATTTGGGTGTTCAAGAACTTTTAAACATCTCCGGCTCCATGGACTGGTAAACGCAAATACCAAATGTCTACTCCACATCGCAGACCTGGATACCTGGATACGCCACTGCCGTTTTCAAACCGCCGCTGACCGGATGACGGGGAAAAGAACGACCGGAAGCCGGGACAAGTTTGGTTAACTGGGGAAAATAGTGAAACGAACATTGATCCAAGCTACCCCAATCAGGACTTGTAAATTCGATAGCACCCAGTGCAAATTGATCTGATGTGCGACGCTAAACGAATGGCCCCGGTGACATTTGCGTCGTCCCCCCCCCCTCCTTTTTTTTTTTTTTTGCGTCCATGAGTCACGTGGTTCTATTTTGTATTAATTAATGAATCAATGCCATTTTGTTCGACGTGCCGTTTCATTGAACTACGGAAGAATTGCAATCAGACTCAGACGTCTTCGTTCTGCCCAACGTTAATAAAAAAAAAAAAAATGGACGTTCAAAAACTAAAACCTGGGATGTAAGGGGAGAATGTCTTTGGATAGTTGAGGAAGAGCCACGCCAGCGTTGGACATGATACGGTATTATGTTCGAAATATTTCTCGAGGCGTATCCAACCGCAGAGGTACATGACCTCCAAGATCACCTCGTACCCCGGCAGCAATGGAGTCGCTGAATGCAGCATAACATATTTTAATGTTTATTATCAAATTGATCAAAATCGATCGTCGTTAATGCTTTTCAAAAAAAGTGCCAAACGATGGATGCATAGAACGTTCAATTAGACATCATGTTTTTGTTGTTTTATAGAACGTTCAATTAGACATCATGTTTTTGTTGTTTTATAGAACGTTCAATTAGACATCATGTTTTTGTTGTTTTATAGAACGTTCAATAAGACATCATGATTTTGTTGTTTTTTAGAACGTTCAATTAGACATCATGTTTTTGTTGTTTTATAGAACGTTCAATTAGACATCATGTTTTTGTTGTTTTTTAGAACGTTCAATTAGACAACATGTTTTTGTAGTTTTTTAGAACGTTCAATTAGACATCATGTTTTTGTTGTTTTATAGAACGTTCAATTAGACATCATGTTTTTGTTGTTTTTTAGAACGTTCAATTAGACATCATGTTTTTGTTGTTTTATAGAACGTTCAATTAGACATCATGTTTTTGTTGTTTTATAGAACGTTCAATTAGACATCATGTTTTTGTTGTTTTATAGAACGTTCAATTAGACATCATGTTTTTGTTGTTTTATAGAACGTTGAATTAGACATCATGTTTTTGTTGTTTTATAGAACGTTCAATTAGACATCATGTTTTTGTTGTTTTATAGAACGTTCAATTAGACATCATGTTTTTGTTGTTTTATAGAACGTTGAATTAGACATCATGTTTTTGTTGTTTTATAGAACGTTCAATTAGACATCATGTTTTTGTTGTTTTATAGAACGTTCAATTAGACATCATGTTTTTGTTGTTTTATAGAACGTTCAATTAGACATCATGTTTTTGTTGTTGTTTTTAATCGAAAAAACATGTATATGGATTTTACATCGTGTTATCGGCTCGTAACTATTTTTTAGAAACCTACAATTGTTTCCACGTGACGCTATAACGGTTAAGAATAGATGACTTTTGTAACTAAGGCTCATTGAAGGCTGTAGATCCAGCAACAAATTGTCCAGTTCAACATTAAGTTGCAACTTTCGAATACAACGTTCGATTACAGCGCTCAGCTACAACAGGCGATTACAAAGTTCTGCTACATTGTTTGATAACAAAGTTCGATTACAACTTTCGACTTGATAGTTCATTTGCGAATTTAAATTGCAACTTCACCACACCAATGATAAATGATTTATTTTTGTTTAAAATTCATTCAGCTGAACATTTCAAGTACTTTTCAATAAATCCTATAAATGGAAAGTCTAAACGCAAAACCGGAAGCTTCGAGTGTAGAATATTTTCATTTTCCTTTTTTTTAGTTGCTTCCTTTTAATTGATTTCGTTCTGTGAAATAAAGTTAAGGAAGAGATTCATTGTTTAAAAAAAAAAAAAGCTGAACTGTCATAAACTGTATGGACATTTTGACAACAGGAAATAAGAAATTGAAGTGGACAATTTTAAAGCTGTCTATAACAATAAATCCTGAGTGGATCTGTCTGGTCACAATGCGTACAATGCTGCGCTCTCATCGACTGCTCCTCCCCCCCCCCCCCCAACCGG
>CAXITT010000414.1:323449-368765 GCA_964033795.1 Lymnaea stagnalis | reverse complement strand
ATATATATATATATATATATATATATATATATATATATATATATATATATATATATATATATATATATATATATATTTATTTAAATTGTTTTACACAGCAGACTATACAGAAGAAAGGAACAGAAACAATCAGACATGTTCTTTTTTCAGCACGTTTTATTTATTTCCGATCAACTCTGGTTCTTTAAGGCAACGCGAGGTCTTCCAAACACAGCAGTATCCGATTCAATCTCTATGATACAGGCGCACCATGATTATAACGAGTTATCTATTATGTAACAAAAAATAACTTTGATGTGTACACTGCTGCTTTGTTCCCAGTCCCATTTTTTGCTCCCCCACCCACGCTTCCAGTTTATCGTTTTCATGGGGGCCAGCCATCTGGCGCCATCCACCCATTTTGGAATACGTCACCCCATAACCAGTTCGATTTCTTCGCCTGACCTTGACCGCTGGCCTGTCGACACGCGGCTCATTAAAAAAAAAGCCCATGTAATATTAAACATGTCCGCCAAAAAAAAAAATCACAAAAATAAACTCATCTTTTTTTTTCTTCTCTGTGGCCCCTAAACTTGAACGGTTGATGTAACAGGTCTGCTTGCGCAGCGATTGGCAACTCTGTTGAAACCTCATTCTTAGTATGCTTTCATGGAAGATCAAATCAATGGAGGCACCAACTCATTTATTAACTTTCTACTAAAGGCGACCAATTTAGAATTGTTCTGCGACATCCTTATCAAAATGTAATCCTGTCTAGCTCTTCATTGAACAAAAAAACCAACGTCACTTGATTATTAGTGGCGAAATCAACCAATCAAGTTCAGATATGCGATGAACTATTTATTGATCACACATGCGTCATACACAATGACACACTTCCGGTGACAAATATAGAATTTCTAGCCATGTGATTGGTGAGCAGCACTGGGAATATAAGCCATGTAAATCTGGTTTAATCTACAACATCTTCAACTTCGTTTTCTCACGTGAATTAAATTATATCATTTTTAAAAAAAAATCTCATAAATTTAGACGAGACACCCACACGTGTTTCCGTACATTTCAAAATGTGAAACCTAAGACAAAAAAAATAATTTAAAAATATTGGAATACAAGGTCAGAGTTCCCGAGGTGGAGCCAAATTATTCTCATTGCAACTCCGGTCGTTATAAACAAACTAAGATGTGTGTATGACGTCACTGGCGATGCTGGATAACAATAAACACCATTTTTCCTTACATGCTTTTTTGATGTTACAACTGGATTTGGGGGGGGGGGGGGGGGGGGGGGGGGTTGGGTTGGGGGGTGAGGGGCATCAACTCCATTGCTGTCAGGGTTTCTTTCCCAGGTTTCTCACGACTTTCAGTCAACAGATTGTCAAGAAGTGGTGCTATTAATCCAGGACCTGTCAAATACAGTTAGCTTCGCTGAATAAGTTCAGTAGCCCTAGTACACACGTTCTTCAGCATTTTTTAAATAACGACCACATCTCTATATGTTGTATAAGCCAAGTGAACCGTACCGCGATATTTTGACAACAAATTCTTTTAAATGGGTACATTCTAGGAAATAAAGACATTTAAAAAAACAAAAAAACAAACTTTTATAGATTAATTCAGTTTATAACCTATTTAAAAATAGAATGAAATCAATTTCTTTCCCGGGATGAGGGAAACCCCCTTTTTTTTTTCTCCCACTTTCCCGGAAATAGGAAAAGCCCAGAAATTCAGGGAACCCGGATTGCCATATGATGTGTTGTCGTCACACGGTGTGATGTCATCTCACCACCGTCAAACCAATCACCCCTACGGGCCGGGCCCACTTCTGGCTGGCTCTATGTCAAAAAGTAGAGTCTTTAGGCATCTGTGAAATTCAGGCTAATCTCTACAGACCTTAACCCGGCTAACGAGCTTAGGGGTCAGACCATGTGGTTTTGGCTGGCATCAAGGGAGGGCGCCACATCTTGTCGCTATTTTCTTTTCTTTTTTTTTTTCCGCCGCTCCTAACAAAAACGCGCCTGAAAACTTGATTCGCCAACTTTGATAAAAGTGTTCGTCACATTCGAGCAAGACATTATTTTTGAAAATGGCTGTTGCGTCTACAAAACAGTAGCTACAGTCTAATTCTACAAAACAATTGCTACAGTACCATTCTACAAAACAATTGCTACAGTACCATTCTACAAAACAATTGCTACAGTACCATTCTACAAAACAATTGCTACAGTACCATTCTACAAAACAATTCTACAAAACAATTGCTACAGTAACATTCTACAAAACAATTGCTGCAGTACCATTCTACAAATTCATTGCTACAGTACCATTCTACAAAACAATTGCTACCATACCATTCTACAAAACAATTGCTACCATACCATTCTACAAAACAATTGCTGCAGTATCATTCTACAAATTCATTGCTACAGTACTATTCTACAAAACAATTGTTGCAGTACAATTCTACAAATTCATTGCTACAGTACCATTCTACAAAACAATTGCTACAGTACCATTCTACAAAACAATGGCTACCATACCATTCTACAAAACAATTGCTACAGTCTCATTCTACAAAACAATTGCTGCAGTACCATTCTACAAATTAATTGCTACAGTACCATTCTACAAAACAATTGCTACAGTACCATTCTACAAATTCATTGCTGCAATACCATTCTACAAAACAATTGCTACAGTACCATTCTACAAAACAATTGCTACAGTACTATTCTACAAAACAATTGCTACAGTACCATTCTACAAAACAATTGCTACAGTACCATTCTACAAAACAATTGCTACAGTTCCATTCTACAAAACAATTGCTACAGTACCATTCTACACACTTCTCTGTTCTATACATCTCAGTTATCCGCCATACCCATTAGCCTCCTGGCCACACCCCCCCCCAATCTTAATTCCACGGTGGACATCTCTCTAATGTCCGACTAACTTGATTACCCGGTGCAACGTTCGATTACTCTCTTGCAAACGACCGGTGACCTAATAGGTCCACTGTTCAGTCCTGTGTATTGTTACATTGCTTTATGCTGAAGTTATTCCGGCTTTTGGTTCAGCCAGTCCTTCCTTCACAGTTACAGCGGTGCTCGAAACCTCCACACTCGACCCTCGAGGGGGAAAACATGCAACATTCTTTTCAAAATTTGCTTGTCTAACAAAAATTATTTGTAACTTCTTATCCTTGAGACATTTGTGTGGGTTTTTGTGTGTGTGTGTTTTTTTGTTTGTTTGTTGTTTTTTTTTGGCCTCACATTTAATCAGAAATTCAGATACAACATTGATTACCGGATATTTTTGAATAGAAAGAAATTTATTGGACAATACATTGTTGGACTAAAATTTGTTCAGAGGGAAATTCGTTAAAAATAAAGTAGAAAAAAAGAGGGTAAAACCCCAAAATAATTTTTTTTTAAAAGTTTAAATTTTTCCAATTTCTCACTCGCAACTTCCAGAAAAAAAAAACAAAGAAAAATTAAATATTATTTTTAATGAACATCCGTTAAACAAATTTCATTTCAAACAAACTTAAGTTCGAACAATTTTCTGTCGAACAGTTTTCTGTCGAACGATTCCTTCTCAAACGGCCACATCCAACAATGTCAACAATCAAACGGTCACATCCAACAATATCAACAAATGAAACAACATCACGACCACCTCCAACATCCCCACCACACCCCCTCACCACTCCCATCATCACCACCACCTCCAAATATCCCGACCACCCTCCCATTATCCCCACGATGAAAACCAAATGATTGCTGTAATAATTTTCCCCCGTCGCATAATTTTCCGAGAAGAAGTTAATATTTGATGAAAGCTACCATCCCAGGTCCTACACAGTGGCAGGGGACAAATAGCCATCCCATCAGAACTATGAATACAAAACATGGCTGTAGCCCTTTCAAAGCTATAAATCTACGTCGCAATCCAAAATAGCCAGTCAGCACCTGAGAAAGTTAGCCAGTAAGCACATGTGGAAGTCAGCCTGGCTATTTCTTGACGGTTACAGGTCATGAACTTTAATCTCTCGCGATCTTATCGATCAGTTTTTTTATTTCCCTTTTGTGATTAGAATGGCGGGAATATTGACGCTTTAGAGATTAATCATGGGCGGATCCACACTGAATAACAACACAAAGGTCTGCTTTCAATGCACGTATTTCTAATAGTTCTAAGTTAGTTTTCAGATTTCGAAACCTTTTGGGAATTTTACCTCTATTCCCATTGATTCAATATGACAGAAAATGAAAGAACAATATAGAACAGGAAAGAATATTAGAGAACATGAAAGAGCAAGATTTGGTTTGAAACCTTAACATCATAGTTATTTCTTTTGTGCACGACCCCTCGGAACAGTGAATCCCATGAGCCCCCACACGTGAAAGTACATGACACCTCTGAACTGTGAACTCCGCGCCCTCACACGTAAAAGTACATGACACCTCTGAACTGTGAACTCCATGTCCTCACACTTTAGCGCTTGTGTGAACGCTCGCCCCCAACTGCGTGTCATGACACGCGACTTGACGTGCCGCCTCTGAGCACTCTGTGTCACCCACATCGCTCCCACCGTAGTCTGCTTTTTCACACGTTAGTTGGAACACTAAGAGGGTGCTGGGTTAAAGTGAGACATAGGGCTAAACTGATGAGTACACATGAGTACACGGATGTACACTGGAGTACACGACAGTACTTTCACACCAATGCTTTTCAAAAACGCATCTGCCGGTGATTTATTATAGCGAAAATGTTCAAGATCAAAGGGAGGTAATGGGTGTAACAATAATCTTCATAAACAGCTTTGGTTTATTTCCCTTGGTTTATTTATTTAGTATTTACGATCATATTCCCTTATCGGTACTTTTCCCCTTGTAATTAAATGTTTTTGCATAAATAATAAATATTTCCAACCCTACACTGGCTGAATAAATGAGGCCGATACTGTTTTGGTGTCTTCTGGGGCTCTACATATGATGTCCTTGCATTTTAATGAAAATATTATGTGTATTTTGACATTATTAAAGAAATATAATTCTGTCTATACCTTTTATTTTTAAACAATTATTGTATAAATAAACAGTTTTTGTCAAATGTAATACAATTTATGAAATGTTTAAACAAATAGTATACTAAATGATTGCTAATGAATCGATAATTACTATTTTTATACATGTGAATCGTACCCGTTGTAAGTTCAAGAAAATTGTCACTAGATTTTAACAGTCACCATTGCTAAATGACACGCTAATGCACAGTGCGCTGAAAACAACATGGTGTCCTTTGTTATTGAATCCGTGAGAAATCCCTTTCTTCAGCTCTAGCGTTTGGAAACAAGAGCAGGAGCTTTGATGGGCTCTTTGACACCGTCAGATCACACAGAGGCTCGGAGCACCGGCACTTCGAGTTGATGAAATATGCAAGCCGGCCATCAGGCAGGAACCACGCTATTACGGAGTGATCGTGTTTCTCGCGGGGAGAGAATTGAATAAACACTTCACTCTTTGGGAGGAGGAGCGCTCTGTGCATTGTGTCACGTGGAGTTAAAGAGGAGCTGCTCCCCCACATCGTGTTACACTGAGCTATAGATGAACTGCACTATATATGGTGTCACAAGGAGCTGTAAGCGAACTGATCTATTCACGGTGTCGTGTTACTAGGAGAGTTGACTGCACGCAGAAAAGGGGAATATCATCATTTACAATCGGGCACTGTGGAGAAAATTCTATGCGTGTTAATAGGTAGAGAGAGTGGCTGATGTGCCGTACCATCTCCCTATCTCTCTCTTCTCTTCTCTCTCTCTCTCTCTCTCTCTCTCTCTCTCTCTCTCTCTTCTGTCTCACATCATATTACTTTGAATTGTAAATCATCTCATATATCCTAATCTAATTCGCAGAATGGCTGCCGGTGTGTCGATCAAAGACGTGATGCTCCTCCCACTCTTCCTGTTGATGCTGATGATGTCTGCAGCTCCCCCCACCGTCCAATCTTTGGCCTTCAGCAAGGACGTCGCCCCCACGAACACAACTGTGGACCCTTTCCTGACCTACACGTGTCCTAACGAATGTGTCTGCTACATTGTCAATGACGTAAGAATTTGTTAGCTACTAAACAAACTAGGTTTTGGAGAACCTGCGGTCTAAATGTGGCCGCATGCGGCCTCCGAGGTCTTCATGTGCGCCTTTTGACTTGATGCAAATTTTTATAGAGAAACCAGACATTCTATTTGGTTTAAATTTACTTGGCTTGAATGCAGTTCTTTAATTTATATTATTTGGTTTAAAACATAAAGCAGACTCAATTTCCAGAAAGAAAAGACAACAGCGCGGCGACATGCATTGACAGACTAGTAGTTCGGCTGGTATACAAAAAGAATAAATGTATTTATTAATTTAAAAAAATATATATATACTATCCCTGCCACTCGCTTACCCAGATTTAACTTTCAACCTAAAAATGAGAATCCAAGGCAGTGAAGACAAATTGAGTGTGTTGAGCTGAAACTATCTGCCTCAAGTGTTTACAGGCATCAACACATCGGAAGCAGCTATGGGTTGAATATTATGAGCGTCTGTGTCTGTGCGTCATTTATTTCAGACTTAGCATCCATTGTTTAAACTGACGTGTTCCTGGTTAAACATCTTCGCTGTCTATTTGCTATACATTGTCTGTAACATTTCCGAGCATTTGTAACAGCATTACCTTAATTTTAAGCGAAATAATATATTTTTTTTACAAAATATATATATTTGTTTAAAGATTTTGATGAATTTAGTGAGCGGATCGCCCCAGTTCTTTTGACGGTCTGATCAAACTACGGCGTATTAAATTAAAGAGATATCGATCGAAACGTGCGACGTGATTTTAAGAGAATTTTAAGGTTTAACTAGACAAAATGGCGGCCGCAAAAGCGGGAACTTCCCATCCACTAAAGTTACCTGACAAAAAGATGCATTCAAGGAATGCACTTTAGAAGATTTACAATTAGTGCTACTCCCTCCCTCCATCCCCCGTGCGCCCCCGCCCCTGGATTAACTATATTGATGTACTAATGCCCCCACCCCCTATGACACCGCACATTTATTACAAAAACTTGTTCCGCCGTACAAAGGAAAATATTACATTTAAACTTCCAGATAACCGTTGTGGGGAATTTTATTTTGAGCGCTATTGAACCTTAACGTTGATGACGAACTTTGTCATCTGACGGACATTGTCCTATGGGGGACTGCGCATTTCGATGCGTGATGTACTACAGTTAAAAGTAAAATTTTATACAACTCTCTTGCGCCACTTAAATGAGAGTATCTTTGAACAAATATCTTTAGTGTTTCGAAATTGTAACATTTTGAAATGCTATGTCTTTAAATGTTTTGCTGCATATCTTGAGCCGATTTACTGAAGTTGGTTCTACGGTCTCATTTAACCACGGCATATTCACTACGGTCTCATTTAACCACGGCATATTCACTAAGGTCTCATTTAACCACGGCATATTCACTAAGGTCTCATTTAACCACGGCATATTCATTAAGGTCTTATTTATTGTTCTGTTTGATTTGTTCTCAATAATTTATAAGCTTAATAATGAAAGCGAGTAAGCATCGCCGCTGCCACTGAAACGAGAGTATCATTATACAAATAGCATTTGTGCATGGACATCTTCACATTTAAGTTTATATTCTTTTGTCTTTTCTTTGTCTCTCTGTTTAAATATCAGGCAGACTTAGACCAGAAATTATGAATGATCTGGAGTGTAATATATTTAAGACAGAAAAAAAGGCGCTTATATGTCTTGTCAGTAAACTTTTCCTATTATCGCCTTTTCTATCATTTTGTGATGACGTAATTATAACATAAGAATGATGACGTAATTATAAAATAAGAGTGAGGATGGAAGTGTAACATAAGGGTGATGACGCAAATATAACATAAGAGTGATGACGCAAGTGTAACATAAGGTGAATACGCAAGTGTAACATAAGAGTGATGACGCAAGTGTAACATAATGATGATGACGCAAGTATAACATAAGAGTGATGACGCAAGTATTAATAAGGGTGATGACGTAAGTATAACATAAGGGTGATGACGCAAGTATATCATGAAAGTGATGACGCAAGTATAACATGAGAGTGATGACGCTTCTTTTGAAAACAAAGTACAACGAAGGGTAAACTGCAAGGCTAGTTATCTTTATTTGGATTGTCTTGATTCTTTAACTATCTCACAGACTCCAAATACTTACAACGATTTTACATAGTTGCCAGAGCTAATCTCAATAGCCTTTTAAAATGATAAAAATTGCACCTCAGCGAGTTTGTAAACAAAAAATCATGATAAAATGCTCTTAAATAAATGTTGCTGACGTTAAATATTGCATGTTGAAGTTGTATATAGCAACACAGTGCGATGGACGCACCTTCTATTTCAAGGCACGTATTCACAGATGTGCCCCAAGGGCATTCGACAGTCGCCATCATTCAGTCCATTCCCAGACTTCGCGTAGATGTATTCACAGCAATCTTCCCCGTAACTGTACGCGTCGTCCGGTTGGTTTGCGCGAAATAAAACCGTTTGATCGGCCGTCATGCGTGACCCGTCCGACCAGACGAACTCACCTTCGACCTGAATGTCGCTGAGGCCGACCCAGGCGCGGAGGGTCGAATTGTTGAAGCTTTTCATCAACTCGAGAACGAGGCTGTTCCTTTCCGTTGTTTTGACGGTCAGCAGGCGGCCGTGGTGAGCGATGCAATCTGAGGAGGCTACAGAATACGTCATTTCCGCCCACACCACTCTAGCACACAGCTCCGATAACCCGAAAGAAGTCAAGAAGTATCCAAGTTTCCCATCGCAGTAAAATCTACCGGTCGTGTACATGGTTTGTCCCGGTGAAGGTTTAACCCCAACAGTGAGCAGTCGACCTCCGAAGACGCAGTCGAACTTGACCTTGTCGAAGATGAAAGCTTCACACCCGGGGTCGTATTCGCTACATAGCGACGCGCAACTGGTCACTGTTGGGGCTCTGGTCAATTCATTTAAAGGCAGCATTCCGTAGTTGGTTGCTCCATTCATTTTGTGGAATTTTTTCCCCACCAATGAACACAATGGAAGGACGAAGATGCCAGCCAACACGAGTGTGAGTGTTTCTTTACCTAAAAGAGAAAGGCAACTGCAGCTGTACTGGCGTCGTTCCGACATATTGACCAGGGGCTCTTGGTCTGAGCTCTCTGTTGTGATGAAGGAAAAAAAAAACTCAAGCAAAAAAACATTAGTTATTCCTCTTGTCGAATTGTATTCAATGAGACTAGATAATGGTTTAAGAATGATTTGCTGTAGTTAAATTGACCATTAATTGTTGTAACATCAAACGGCTTAGTCGTTATGTTGACACTAGTGCTGTTAAACTGTGTAAACCAACTCAATTTATTTTTTTTTTCGGATTCGGTATTCAACTTTGACAGAACCCAATAAACCGTAAAACTGTGGTATTGAACTGTGACAGTAATATTTGCGGAAAGTGCAATGTCTTTTAGTAATAGGTCCTAAATTCAGAATATAAAATATTGATGACTGACGTCAAAAGCGTGCGACAAAATTACGAGCCAAAAATCAGTAAAGAGAAAGTATCATACTCTCACTGTTATATGAATATATTAATCAACATCAAATTTAATGGATTCCTTGAGTATTATGGCTATCTCCTCTTTGATCATTCGCTGCAGGCGCCTAAAATAAAAACTTTTTTTTTTCTAACACCTTCTTTTTAATAACTATACTTTTTTTTCCCCTGGAGCAGTGAATTAAAATGTATATAGTAAACGTTTAAATCATTTCCCGTACCTTATATCCAAAAGAAACAGACACGCATCAGGTAACAACCTAACTATGGTTGTGGCCGGCTAGACTAAAATCGTCCAGAAAACCTCAGATTTAAACATTTACACCGAGAGCCGTCTGCTTCGGACGACATGTCCCACTTCAGATGACAAAAAACACAACTTTCTGCAACAAAGGAAATACAAATTGAAACAAGAAACTCTTTGAGTATTTGATTTGTTGGTCAGCATTGTTGGCGCTAACATTGAACACAAATAAAAACTCTGCGTTTCAATAGTCTTAATCTCAAGGCGCTTTTCAAATCTGAGTGTTACAAATGGTGGGCAAACATAAAAAAGGCTGTTTGCTCTCTCTCTCTCTCTCTCTCTCTCTCTCTCTCTCTACCCACTGCTGAGATCCCAAACGACGGCGTATGAGAACTTCATCAAATGGCAGATAGAAGGTTCTTGTGGGACGTCAGAGAAGGTTCTTGTAGGATGTAACATAGAAGTTTCTTGTAGGACGTAAGACAGAAAGCTCTTGTAGGATGTCAGAGAGAAGGTTCTTGTAGGACGCCGGATAGAAGATTCTTGTAGGACGTCAGACAGAAGGTGCTTGTAGGACGTAAGATAGAAGGTTCTTGTAGGACGTCAGATAGAAGGTTCTTGTAGGACGTCAGACAGAAGGTGCTTGTAGGACGTCAGATAGAAGGCTCTTGTAGGACGTCAGATAGAAGGTGCTTGTAGGACGTCAGAAAGAAGGCTCTTGTAGGACATAAGATAGAAGACTCTTGTAGGACGTAAGATAGAAGGCTCTTGAAGGACGTAAGATAGAAGGCTCTTGTTGGACGTAAGATAGAAGGCTCTTGTACGACGCCGGATAGAAGGTTCTTGTAGGACGTCAGATAGAAGATGCTTGTAGGACGTCAGATAGAAGGCTCTTGTAGGACGCCGGATAGATGGTCTAGAAGGACGTTTATTTATTTTAAAAAAGTCATCATGTGTATAGAATGGTTTTTACACCACAGACCTCAGGATACCTAATGATAAATACACCACTTACCTCGGAATACTCAGTGCTAGTTTTTACACTTAGCTCCAGATACTCAATAGTAGTTGTAGTGCAGACTCCCCAACCCTAAGACCTGTACGTGGTAACGTTTGGTGACACCGAATGATTTGGTACACTAAGAACTGTACCTGGTCTCGTTTTGGTGACATCGAATGATTTGGTACCCTAAGAACTGTACCTGGTCACATTTGGTGACATCGAATAATTTGGTACCCTAAGAACTGTACCTGGTCACGTTTGGTGACATCGTATGATTTGATACCCTAAGAACTGTACCTGGTCACGTTTTGGTGACATCGAATGATTTGGTACCCTAAGAAATGTACCTGGTCATGTTTGGTGACATCGTATGATTTGGTATTAAGAACTGTACCTGGTGACTTTTGGGTAAAGGTCCACTATATTAGGTACACACAATTTCAGTGTTGTGTGTTCCATTCGCCCCTTGTTTATAAATGAGGGGGCAGATAGTGGCGTAGCTAATAGGGTTAATGCCGCGGGGGGGGGGGGTCGAGAATTTTACCGCCCCCATCCACAAAAAACAATGGTAAAGGTCCACTATATTAGGTACACACAATTTCAGTGTTGTGTGTTCCATTCGCCCCTTGTTTATAAATGAGGGGGCAGATAGTGGCGTAGCTAATAGGGTTAATGCCGCGGGGTGGGGGGGGGTCGAGAATTTTACCGCCCCCATCCACAAAAAACAAACTCAAACTGAAAATGCCGCCCCTCTCCGTAAAGACAAAGGAAGTGCCAACCGGGGAGGACCATCCCCTCCGCCACCCCCTTCCTACGACGCTGGGGCTTGTCTACAATATCATCATTGGTAATGAGCAACGTTATTTCTTGCCCATATGTAATTGCTTGCCATTTTGTTGTCTATACATCATGTTAAGTGTAAACTGGTTACACACTTATTATTTATCTCTTTTTTTGTGTGATCAGTGTCTTTATATCATTTGAAATGCCACTTCACACATATATATATATGTATATATATATATATATGTATATGTAATGTATATATATATATATATATATATATATATATATAGCTGTCATAATTACGCCAACGAATGTCATCTGCATTGTGGCAGATTGTTACAACTTAGCTACTATTGTGACTATGTCCATAACTTAGCAGTCATTGTAACTATATCAACAACTTAGCTGTCATTGTGACAGACAGTTACAACTTAGCTTTCACTGTAACTATAATGCCACAACCATTTGTCTCCTTGTTTCAGACGGTGCATATGATCTACGTCAATTGCACCATTCAGCACTTCTCGCCAACCTTCCTGCCTTCAAGGACTTTACTCAACACCATTTCCCATCCGCTAACGGGATATGCACTCTTTATTTGTGCATTTAGGTAAGACACTGTATTCCCCATGAGTGCATTTGGATAAGCCACTGCACTCCAATGAGAGCATTCGATGACAATACGCCCATATATAATGCATGTACTTAAAGGCTAGAAAAAATACAAAGTGCATTAAGTTCAGACAATATACACCACTGTGCATTCAGGTGAGACAATACCTGCATTTTATTTACGGTCAGACAATACACACATGTGCATTTGGATTAGATAACACTGTCACGCTTACGCACATGCACACACACACACACACATATACACACAACACACGCACATATACACATAGACGCCGGCTAAAATAGCTAGAATAGTTAGTAGACGCAGTAAAGTGACTAGCAGACGCAGTAGAATGACTAGCTGAAGCAGTAAAGTGAATAGCTGACGCATTAGAATGACTAGCTGACGCAGAAGAATGACTAGCTGACGCAGTAGAATGACTAGCTGACGCAGTAGAATGACTAGCTGACGCAGTAGAATGACTAGCTGACGAAGTAGAATGACTAGCTGACGCAGTAGAATGACTAGCTGACGAAGTAGAATGACTAGCTGACGCAGTAGAATGACTAGCTGAAGCATTAGAATGACTAGCTGACGCAGTAGAATGACTAGCTGAAGCATTAGAATGACTAGCTGACGCAGTAGAATGACTAGCTGACGCATTAGAATGACTAGCTGACGCAGTAGAATGACTAGCTGAAGCATTAGAATGACTAGCTGACGCAGTAGAATGACTAGCTGACGCAGTAGAATGACTAGCTGACGCAGTAGAATGACTAGCTGACGCAATAGAATGACTAGCTGAAGCATTAGAATGACTTGCTGACGCAGTAGAATGTCTAGCTGACGCAGTAGAATGACTAGCTGACGCAGTAGAATGACTATAGTTGACGCAGTAGAATGACTAGCTGACGCAGTAGAATGACTAGCTGACGCAGTAGAATGACTAGCTGACGCAGTAGAATGACTAGCTGACGCATTAGAATGACTAGCTGACGCAGTAGAATGACTAGCTGACGCAGTAGAATGACTAGCTGACGCAGTAGAATGACTAGCTGACGCAGTAGAATGACTAGCTGACGCAGTAGAATGACTAGCTGACGCATTAGAATGACAAGCTGACGCAGTAGAATGACTAGCTGACGCAGTAGAATGACTAGCTGATGCAGTAGAATGACTAGCTGACGCATTAGAATGACTAGCTGACGCAGTAGAATGACTAGCTGACGCAGTAGAATGACTAGCTGACGCACTAGAATGACTAGCTGACGCAGTAGAATGACTAGCTGACGCATTAGAATGACTAGCTGACGCTGTAGAATGACTAGCTGACGCAGTAGAATGACTAGCTGACGCAGTAGAATGACTAGCTGACGCAGTAGAATGACTAGCTGACGCTGTAGAATGACTAGCTGACGCAGTAGAATGACTAGCTGACGCAGTAGAATGACTAGATGACGCATTAGAATGACTAGCTGATGCATTAGAATGACTATAGCTGACGCAGTAGAATGACTATAGCTGACGCAGTTGACTCTTTAGTAAATGAGCTGCTGATGCTGCCATTGATCCATTTGTGATGCCAGCTTTTAAAATTGAAATCAAAAGAGTTAAATCCCATTTTACAGTATTTATTGAATGCCCTCATTGGTGTTGATAATTCTAAGAGCTGGCTAGCAATGTAACTTGAGATAAAAAAATGCTATTAATTTTTTCTAGACTGTATTTTCAATAGAGCTCAATAGCCTATTGATAGGACTTTTTTTTCTATGTTATTATTTCAAACGAATGCATCATCACATAGCTGGACTTATAATTTCCAAAATATCTGTAGCAAAATCAATTGGAATGAAGAACCCCCAGAATCAAGCCTATGGGATGGCGCCTTTGAAAAAGTGATCAACCTAAAGAGGTTAACTTTTGAGAAATGTGCTTTTAAAAGGTTGACAAGGTTAGTCCTGGCGTGACTTAGCTGCTGTCTAACATTTAACAAAGGCACACTTGTTTTTTTAAATTTATTTTTTTGTTATGGCAATACGAAGCAAAGATATTTCCAATTGAATGAGCGTAATTTTTTAAAATGTAAATGTGTGTGCTATAACTTTATTAAAAAAAAACAACAACTTATTACAAGATAATTATTTGTATTCATCGTCCTTAATCTGGGAATTTCAAATACAATAAATTTAATTTAGATACATTTATTTAAAATGATGCACTTCGATACGGCAATCGCTTATATTTCTTGCATCTTGGTTCTTACAGAAATGCTTTTCGGGGCCTCGACCACCTGAACGAGCTAGTCGTCAGTCATGCAACACTGAAAGAGCTTGGTCCAGACTTCCTAACCGATCTGAAGTCGTTAAAAAAACTGGAGATATCCTACAGCGGCTTGAGAAACTTCGTTCCCGTGTGCTCGATGGATCGCCTGGAGGTTCTCAACTTAACAGGAAATCACGTGACCTCTTTTGAGAACCTCGGCGTCCGCTGTGACTCCACTCCTCGGATGACCATTGAAACTCTAGACGTCAGCAATAATTTAATAAGCGACATCCCTAAATGGTTGTCTCACTCTCTGCCAAACCTTTACTACCTGTACCTGTCCGGAAATCAAATCTCGGAGTACGACTCCTACGAGCATCCGTTCGAAAACTTCAACAACCTGTACCTGCTTGACTTGTCCAACAATTCCTTCACCGAATTCGAAACGGGTTTGATGAAAGGCTGTCCAAATCTTCGCATACTGTCGTTGTCTAAAAACGCGGTGCCTAACCTTTCAAGGGGCTTTTTCAGTCCTATCCCTAACCTAGTGGTCCTGGAGTTGTCTGAGATGGGAGTTGATGATTCAGTTTGGTTAGAAATCGAACCCATGAAGCAGCTGAGAAACTTGAACCTGGCATCTAATCAGCTGACCACCGTAAATGTGACGGTCACGCCTCAGCTGAGTTTAGAAGGACTCGATCTGAGCCACAATAAAATAACCAGACTTCCGGCAGAATTGTTTCAGGGGAATATGACCCATCTGGACCTGTCCTACAACAGAATCCTCGCCCTCCCAAGCTCTACAGTAGGGAAGCTTTCCCTGGCTCAACTTGACCTCAGCCACAATAACATTTCATCGTTGGAAGTTGACGCCTTAAAGCGCATGGACGAGCTCACACTTCTCAACGTCAGTTTCAATGATTTGACCTACATACTGCCCAAATCCTTTGATTCTTTGGAGAAGTTGAAGCATCTTGATCTTGCAAACAACAAGCTGGCCTGGCTTGGTGGAGATCTGTTCACCAAGACAAAGCAATTAGTTCATTTAAATATGTCTCACAACGACCTTCAGCAGATTCCCTTGCTAAATGCCGCAGAGTTCCTACACTATGTTGACGTCAGCTATAACAGAATTTCAAGCTTAGTTCCTTCAACCCTGCAAGACCTTCGCGAGCTGACCATGGTTATTTTAAGCCACAATAATCTGTCTTCTCTGCCATTTAGAATGTTTAAAGGGTGCGAAAAACTGAGGATGATTGATCTGTCTTATAATGCACTGAAGAGCCTGGACAGTGACATTTTCAAAAGTGCTGCAAAAGTCACAGAGATTGACCTATCCAACAATGAGCTGACTGCAACAAGTGATGCCTTTAAAGACCTAGGCAATTTGAAAGTGCTGAAATTATCCTACAATCTTATTACAGGCATTTACAGAGGACCGTTTCCGAATTCCATAGAATATTTGGACCTGAAAAATAACAAAATTACGCAAATATTAGCACACACTTTTAAAACTTTCTCCAATCTCCGAAGTGTAGATCTGAGTGGCAATAAGCTAACCTCCATATCCCGTTCTGATATGGAGATTGCATTAAACATGGTGAATAGCCCTTTATTCATTCTCAGCTACAACCCACTGGTCTGTGACTGCAAACTTGGCTGGCTGAAGGAATGGTTGGAAGGGACATTAAAAGATGTGGGCAATCTACCCAATTTTCAAACTAGTCTCAATTATGGCTGTGAGTCCCCATTCTACTCTCAGAAGAAACCCTTAAACCAGCTCCGGAGGGAGGAATTTCTCTGCAACTACACCAAACACTGCGAGGAGTCATGCGTGTGCTGCGACTACGATGCCTGCTACTGCAAATACATGTGTCCGGGCGCTTGCCAGTGTTATATCGGAGGCGACCTCCATGTTCATCAGGTGCACTGTCAGTCAGCGGGTCTCTTAAATATCCCCACTGGGCTGCCTGAGGGAGCCACTCAGCTGTGGCTGGACGGCAACGCCATAGAAACCTTGCAGCAGTACACGTTCCTGGCCTTAAAGCACGTGATGGAGCTCTACCTCAACCACAGCGAGATCAGAGCAATCCAGAACAACACTTTTAAAGGTCTCAAGTCCGTCAAAGCTTTGTACTTGAATGACAACAAACTAACAGCTTTGCAATCAGTTGCCTTCAGAGGTTTAGACAGCCTTGAACGGTTGTACCTTCACAACAATGACATTTTCTTTATCAACCCGCAGGCTTTTCTCTCACCCCCCAATCTCTATCTGATGGATTTATCAGGGAATGCCCTCATTACTCTATCTATAGATGCACTGTGGAGCTTCACAAATCGTTCGGCAGAATTTGGTTTTAAGGTCAGACTTTCATTAAGCAGAAACCCTCTAAGCTGTGATCCCGAGTTTGCTTGTAAATTTCTGTTATTTATGCAGGCCAACAATGACTTTATTGAAGACATTTCCAAAATTGAATGCATTCCTTCCAGCACAACTGATAAAACATCACACTTCAGCCCTGGTGGGGTTTTACTATTGGATTATCAACGTGAACTTTGCAGTGAAAACCAGACCAGCTATGCTAATATGTCTAGGAACGTTTCTCACTCATCGTCGGCCAAGGCCGAAACATATGCTCTCATTGCAGCCTGTGTGGTCATAGCTTTTGGTCTTGCCCTGCTGATCGTCGCCTACATGAACAGAAACTTTCTTCAAGTTCTTTGCTTTACCCGCTTCGGTCTCAGGGTTTTTAAGATGGCCAAAGCGGCCGATGATAATGAGAGACCTTACGATGCATTCATATCCTACAGCAACAAAGACGAAGAGTTTGTCATTCAGCAACTTGCGCCCAGGCTTGAGAACGGCGACAAGAAGTTTAAACTCTGTGTGCATTACAGGGATTTCCCCGTAGGCGCTTGCATTGCTGAGACCATTGTTAGAAGTGTCGAAGCAAGCAAGAGGACAATTTTAGTAGTGTCCGACAACTTTCTTGACTCTGAGTGGTGTCGTTTTGAGTTTCAGACTGCCCATCAGCAGGTTCTCAGCGAGCGTAGGAACCGGGTGATTTTAATCCTTATGCATGACTTAGATTCTGAGAAACTGGACAGCACTCTAAAAGTGTACATGAGGACAAGGACATACCTAAAGTATGATGACCCGTGGTTCTGGGAGAAGCTGATGTTCGCGATGCCTGACATTCGCCAAAGAAAGCAGGATGAGACTTTGAGACAGCCAAGCATCCATGGGATTGAATACATGCCACAGGAAAGGCAGATCCCAGGGCAGCACCAACAGGGGCGAGTACATATCCATGGCAGTGGTCACCGCTGTGAGACCATTCACAATGACCTGTATGAGATTCCCATCCTGGATTCCAACAGCGTCCACTACCAGCTGGCCAACGGTAGTTGCGGAAGTACACACACCAACTCTGCATTCCACAACTCAGATGGTAGTGACACCACATCGGGCTATCACAATGGCTCTGTGAGTGGCAGCTATGGACATTATGAAGAAGTAGGTCCTGGCTCAAGCTCTGTGCAGAGTACCCCTCACAGGTTTGTTGGAGCGCCTCCACCTGTACCCTTGATACCAATAGAAGGATTCCTTCCAATGGTTAAAGTAAAAAATGCATACATTTACAACTTGTAAAAATGGACATACAATGACAATCAGTATTTGGTTAGAGATTAGGCAAGCTGTGAAAAGTAAATTTTTTTTGCCTAAGAAATTTCTTTGTCAAATATAATGACACACAGTTACTCTAATCTAATTAGAATTAAGTATCTATACAGATCTGTTATACTGAAAACAAAAACAAAACCCATCATGATGCAATGGTATTTGTTTTTGTTTTTTTTTTGTTTTTTTTTAAAATGAATGTAACTGCCTGCTATTAATATTTGTAAATACTTCAGAGGTACCTATCTTTGCATTTGATTTGTTTTATTACAAAGACAAAAACAATTTGTGTAAATAAAATTAAATAAGATTAATAATGATTACACAGAATACTATTGCAAATGTTTGGGCAAATACCTTCATCAGTGCAACAAAAAACACATAAAACATTTAAATAATTATAAATATATATATATATATATATATATATTTATATAAATGTGTCTTACCAAAATGAAAAAAAAAGGATAAGAATGCGCACAAGTTCCAGACTAAAACAAAGCTCATAAGAATAAAAAGGAAGTGAGTGGAATTAAAATTTAAAATCAAACAGCCATGTTAAATTTGTGAATCAGGGTTATTTGGTTTGGAGTCAATGTATCAAATCTTGTTGTCAATGTATTTTTCATATAAATTCTGTTTGTCTTATCAGCCCTTGATGAATGAAATCAGAAAACACAAATTTAATCTAGAAAATGAGAAAATAAGTTATATCATGACGCTATGTAAATAATAAGATCATGATGATTGATTAATTGTATAGCTTTTGTCTCCATGCTATTCTAGCATGCTCAAAGCACTCTGATGTCATTAACTCTATTTTAATAAAAATGTCTTTAAATACCTCTTTAATTTTTTTTTATCATTTTTTAAAATTCTTTCAAAGACTGAGTCAAACTGTTCCATAATTTAGGCGCTACTGCTTCAAAAGGGTGCACGCCGAAAGGACTTCTTTTTGTGTCCATCCACACAGGGAACCCTGGGCAGGAACTGTGATGAAGAGCACAGAATCTTTAAGGATAAATGTTTGAACCTAATTCTTTTAGATATGCAGGTGCAGAGCCTTCCATACAGCTGTACACCAGGGAAAGAGTTTTGTGGTTAACGCTTTCACTCAAAGGAAACCAGGGCCAGGGGAGATACAAGTAACGAATCTCAAGAGTTTCTATTGGGCCAGAAAACATATATTATGGCCAATTTCATTTCTACTTTTGTTGATGTTAAGACTTACTGATAAATGGCCAGACTGTTAAAAGCATGTTTAGAAACATTATTACTCACACATCATGTTGTGGTTATACTTTCAAATTAGTTTTACCCCAAAAAAAATTAAATTTGTTTTTAGTTTCTTAGTCATCAGAAACAAAATTGAGGATTTATTTTTTCATGTTAAAAAGAGAAAGAAAAGAAAACAGTTTACAAAACATAACTATTAACATTTGTTGTTACAACATTAGGATGGTTCTGTCCATAAAACATTATTAGGATGGTTCCTGTCCATAAAACAACATTAGGATGGTTCCTGTCCATAAAACAACATTACGATGGTTCCTGTCCATAAAACAACATTAGGATGGTTCCTGTCCATAAAACAACATTAGGATGGTTCCTGCCATAAAACAACATTAGGATGGTTCCTGTCCATAAAACAACATTTGGATGGTTCCTGTCCATAAAACAACATTAGGATGGTTCCTGTCCATAAAACAACATTAGGATGGTTCCTGTCCATAAAACAACATTAGGATGGTTCCTGTCCATAAAACAACATTAGGATGGTTCCTGTCCATAAAACAACATTAGGAGGGTTCCTGTCCATAAAACAACATTAGGATGGTTCCTGTCCATAAAACAACATTAGGATGGTTCCTGTCCATAAAATCATCTGACATCTTGTAACAATAACAAATAACTAGCTTCAAAGTAGCATCTCAGTTATTTGTAGAGATGCACCAGCTACAGAAGCAAAATTTTACCACAAAAATAAATAAAAAAATTGCTTAATTTTTTGGATATCTTATAAATGTATGTGAGACCCAGAATCTTTGCTGTTGGATATTTTGATTAAAAAAATAAGGTTGCTTTAAAAAGTTTTTTCAACATCAAACCCATCTTTCCATCATGCTTTAAATGTTTGACAGTGTAACTCATTTTAACAGAGATAAAGGTGCAATATTATATATGCCTTAGATATTTTTGCATATGCTACAATTATTTTTGATCATGTTTTTTGTTTACTTTGAAATCCAATATTTATATATATATATATACATATTTGAAAATAGTACATAAAGACAAAATTTGGGTGTGCGTCTTAAAACACTAAATAAAAAAAGAAAACTTAAGTTATGGAAATCCTTAAAATTAGATCCAGTTGTTTTGGTATATAATATAATTTCATAAAATAATTTTGCTGAGTTTTTGGCTATCATGAAATAACAATAACTGCCAAATGTTAAAAATGAAATCTTTTTATGATTATTTTTTTATACTTGAATGCGAAATAAAGCATCATTGGTCCAGATAATATTCATGCATGTCAGTTTTTATATTGTAATATTGTAATAAATCTTTTAAAAAACATCATAAAATGTATCATTCTCCATCATTATGTTTGTAACCAATGTATTATAATGCAAGCTTAATTTAAAACATGGAATACAAAGTCAATTTATTATACTTATAGTAAAACATGGATGTCATATTGTTGTTTTTAACAAAAATATTTTTCTTCTTTGTTACCCATTATGGAGCTGAAACACATTAAAGTTGGTTTTAAATCTTTTTTTTAAAATTTACTTTTTTGGTATCTAGAAGTACAAAACACAAGACATAAACAATTTATTATGGTGTATTTTTCTTTCAAAAACTGTGTTCATTTAGCTTTTAAAAATGACTAAAATTGTGTCAACCATTTCTCAAGTAAGTACATTGTTAATAGTTTGAAGGTAGGTAAAGAAAACTTCCCTATATTTTCAACAAGAGCAGGTGTTCTCAACCTTTTCTTACAGTAGTGTACCACTTCTCAATTTCTAAATGCGAAACTCACCTGATAAAAATTATTGAAATTGAAAACATGAATGTAAAAATAATTCATTTATGGAGTGTTCAATGTTTTATCGCATTGGTAGAGGAAAAAAATTGCAGCACTGCAAATAAATGTCCTTGTCAAGAACCACTGAACTAAGGAAACAGTCTGACACAATTCAAAAAAATTACCATATTATCCGTATCTTCTTTATTCTTACACAATTATTTTATTGTATTGTTTGATGACAAATTATGGTGCTTTAAATATTGCATACATTATTAACTGCAGATGATAACAATTTTGTTTTCATATTTTTTAAAAAGTACTTAGTTATCTTGAACAAATGTTTATTAACATGGATGTGAAGTGTATGAAATACTCTCTCTCTATAAAAAAAACATCTGATATTCTTCATTCATGATATTAACTTGTTAAATATTTATGATGTACAATTTTTGTTGTCAAGCATGAGATAAGAACTGTTCAATGTTGATGATCTTCATTGTATCATAATCCCTGACATAGCAAAGAGAGTGTATAATTATAATTGCATCTATAGGCTGCACTTTGTATGACTAAGAATTTATTAAAGGATATACCTTCCGTAAGTTTTTTTGCTCAAAGTTAAATTTATTTATTTTAAAAAAAAAAAATTTTAATGTAACATTTTAAGAAATTAGACCTTATTAAAAACAGAATAAAAATGTAATCTCAGTCAAGTGTTTTTAATCTTTAGATCAGATTATTTCTTAAAACGGGAAATCATAATTTTTTTGCACTTGTTTTTGTATCTCTTTAAGTCTAATTTAGGTTGTTCCAAGATCTCCAGTGGCTCATTTGCTCGTCACTGTTTTCTCACTGTGGTTTGCATTGTGATAAAATAGACCGGCTCCCATCATAACTGTCTCAAAGAAAGATTGAGCAATGTAATGTGTTTTATGTTCCTTGTTTACAATTTGACTGCAAACTTTTTGACATGTAATATACTTTTCTTTTTTTTTTTTCTTGATATATGACTTAAATTTTGGACATTATGATGCTGCAATAAGCAAAACGTTCATTTCATGGGTCATGTTTGAACAATTCACATCACAGATACACATTTTATGACTCTGAAAGCTGAATGACGTAAAGAAACCACTGACATGGAGTCACTTAACACAAGAAAAAAAAAGAAATTTGAGTCAAAAAAAAAAAAAAAAAAAAAAAAAAATTTAATCAAAAAAAAAAAAAAAAGAAATAACTGAAGAGACCAAAGTGACTTGAAATATTGTACTTTAAAAATATTTTTATTTTTATTTTTAAATTTTAAACAAAAAAATTAAAATAAAAAAGTAAATATTTACAAAACAATTTATGCAGGCTTAAAATTTCAGCGCAACCAAAGATAAATAAGCTACTTGACTGGTACATGAACTGGGCATGTGAACTAAAAAAAAGGTCTTTGTTGATAACTTTACTCATTAAAGCATTGTAGGTTTTATTCATGATAACTTGTTACAATAATCTAATGTGTAGAAGTTACATATAACAAAACATTAGATTATATTTTTAACAGAAATAAAGTAAAAATTTGATAATAAGTTGAATAATTATACTTTTTAATAGAAAAATAACAATTATAAATGGACATTAAAAATATTACTATATTTTATCAAACATGATTGATAGCTTGATTTTAAAAGTTTATAAAAGGAATGAAAGATTACATTTTAATTTTCATTTCATTATCAAATCAGATTTAGGCTAATGATTTATTTTCTTAATTTATAAGTAATGGTAAACCTATCTTAGGTCTAGCTTATTTTATGGGGGGAAAAAAACAACAAATAATGTTCTAATTTGTTTTCAATAGCAATTCATGTGAAAGATGTATAATTTTATTTAATCAGCAGATATTGTAAAAAGCATTAAAACATCACATTAATGTACATTTGATTTATTTGGTTAATATTACAATGTAATAAAGGCCTAAAAATGCAAAAACAATTTCATTATTTCATTTACACTTTTTTGGTTGAAGTTAGCTCACATCCGTTAAAAATCATTTTCATATTAATGTAATATAATATGTTTGTATATACCAATATTTTATATTGTGCAATATTTGATTACATACATAATGTAAAGTATTGTGCTAAATAATAAAGTTTATATGAGTATGCTTTTATTATACATTGTTTGAGAAATTAAAATGTTAAAATTACAAATTTGTTTCAGTTCGTTATTTATTATAAAACCAGTAATTTATTTTGCAGACAAAATTGACTTATTCAACCCACAAAATAAAATCCATCAATATTAGTCTTCTCATCCTTATGTCCCTTAGTCCTTGGACCGTTGGGGCGCCACAGATGACATGTGAACCATCCTCCTCCATTCCTCTCTGTCTTCAGCACTACGCACTGCATCGCCCAGTGTTAGACCTGTCCACTCTTTGAGGTTATCCTCCAATCTTTTTCTTTGTCTTCCTCCTCTTCTCCCTCCTCTTCTGGTGCCCTGCAATATTTCTTTGGCAAGCCCTTGTTTCCTTGTTACCTGACCGTACCATTGTAATTTGAGTTTTTTCACAGTCACCAGTAGTTCAATATTATTCTCCATGCATGAAAAAAAGTATGGTGTGATGGTGAGTAAATTAGCGTGCAAAATAAATTTCCCGATAACCAAGTTAAATGAGATTCTTAAAATGTATGCATTTGGTGTGTAATATTTCCCTTTGTTCTGGTTCTGGTAGGGTACGTTGCTGAATCCATGTACTGGCCTATCTGCAACAGTTTGGGAAGTGATGCTGCTATCCTAACGGCTCCTAGCGGATGCTAGGCCAGCCTTGAAGCTCTCAATTGACGTCGAGTCCACGGACGGCATTGACCAGGTGGCTCCAAGCGATGACTGTGCGTGGGAAGAAGGATTTTTTTGTTTACTGGACTGTGTTACACCGAGGCACAGTGAAGCATTTACTATTGTTCCGGATGTAATTGCTTATGGGGTTGTTAGAGGTGAA
Source organism: Lymnaea stagnalis (assembly GCA_964033795.1). Classification (NCBI taxonomy): domain Eukaryota; kingdom Metazoa; phylum Mollusca; class Gastropoda; family Lymnaeidae; genus Lymnaea; species Lymnaea stagnalis. Next base: position 344,495 of record CAXITT010000414.1, on the reverse strand, counting down.
GTCAGTGTGTAGCGAGCGTTTGGCTCTGATTAAGTGACATGGCTCCAGTGGGATGAGATACGTGTTTTATCTGGCATGGTCGGCACAGATCAATACCAAATGTTGTTGTTAGAATTTCCGATAACTACGCTGAATGATTTTTATTTTAAATAACGCAACTGCGTTTGTTGCGTAATATTTTCTTTTCGAGATAATGAATTCGTCTCAATTTAAATATGGTGTAATAAATATTCCGTTGAAAAGTGGTTGGGACATGAGAATATTAATATAGTTCAAGGGCGTGAAATAAAAAGTGTGCAGGGACGTATCATGAGTGGGGGGGGGGGAGGAGGGAGGGTGTAGCAAAAATTCGGATTGTTAAATGTGCGTTACCTGAGTTGATGTTTTGTCCAGTTACTTTAGTAAATGGGAAGTTCACACATTGCTGTGGCCAATGTTTGGAGAGATATAACTAGTAGATGTATAATTTTTAATTTTTTTTATTGACAGTAATTTTTCATATTCTTCTTCTATATCTAAAGGGCCCACGATCAATATATTGACCATTCTGGCTCCTATTTATGTAGAGGATGATTCGCGATGTTTCTGTGCCTGATATAATAGACGATATTTCACTGGCTGCAAGGGCCACTCAGCGAGGGAATCAGGAACTGGGGGTTGGAAGGCCTGGGACAATATACTCAAATGGTTAACTCGCTAAGAGATTACGCCTTAAAAAGAAAAGAAAAAAGACATTTTAAAGTTCTAAACTAAAATTTAAAAAAAAATGTTAACAAATTCTTTCTAAGTTGAGTTTAAACGCATTAAAAAGTAGAAAATAACTTCCTTAAAATTCATTCAAGAAAGTAAATATATGGGGCTAGTAAGGTCCTCCGTGAAGCCAAATGATTTCAATAAAATGTAGACTTAAAATTGTAATATATTTTTTGGTTCTAATTTTAAAAAATATTTTCTCAACAGACTGTCTTTGCATAGTAAATTTTAATAAATGTTAAGAAAATTATTTGTCACTTTTTAATTTTATTGTAGTTCAAGATTTTGAAATGTTATTATTCTTTCTTTCTAAGGTGTAAAAAAGTGTTAAATATANTATATATATATATATATTATATATATAGTGTTTTATTGTCGCCTAGTGGCAGCATGGCTAAACGTGTGTTTGTCACTCTGTGGTATGTGGTCTGGATTGTGGTGAGATGACCAAGACTCCACAAAACAACAAACACAGCTGTATCCAAAAACATGATGCCCCACGCTGCTAATACAGATTTAATTTAAAAGTCGAATCGTATGTTAAAAATGTTCAAAGCAAGATATTATTGAATGGGTTTTTTTTGCACAAATTAAAATTAAGAGTTTTTGGCAACAATAAATACCCGAAACATGAACCGGACCTAAGAGAGAAACTGACCTGAGAAATATCTCGGCCTTACAAGGGTAAATGACCTAACTTAACACACAAAAAATGACAGTCTTTTTAAAAAAATGATAAATGAAAACCTACTAATTTAATTGTCATCGCAAGTTTTAAAGCTGTATAACATGCAATGATTTGAGAGAACTTTAGGAATGTGCGTGTTATGGCTCCTGTTATCCGTCTGTACTCATGATGTAAATCAGATTACACAATGGATTCATCCAAGGCAGAAAATATTTAAGTTTATTCAAAAGTTTATAGTCCTTGAAAGAAAAACGCCATCATTCAAATTATGGATGCAGTGAAGTGAACTACCGAAAGAAGCAAAAAATAGTGTAGTGATATTCATGAAAGTACAGGTGTAAGAAACAGAGTATATTTTTTAAGTCTAGTGCAAGGTTAATGGCAGATATTAATTGAACATAGCTTTCAAAATTTGCAATGCTAAAAGTAGTCTCAGAAACCTCATTGCAAAATTATAAAAAGCAGAATAACATACAAAATAAAACTAAACTCAGGGGTCATGTGACGTCATTGTTTTTTTTGTTTTTTTTGTTCATTCATGTATGTTGTAAAATGAATTTTTGTCAATTAAATGAAGAACCAATAAGATTATTTACGTAACAGGATGACGAAAAATATAAATCCGCCGCTGGGCCTGATCAGAAACGACAACCGCTGCAATTGAAGTAGTCATCATTGTAATTATAGTTAGGTCCCTTTGCACTAGTTTTCCAGCAGATCCTAAAACATGAGAATAATCGCATTTTAGAAGAAAATAAATTTGGGTGTGATATCGTTTTATTTGCGATAATTTATCTCAAAAGTTCTTTTAAAACATAAATACGGTAGCCATTAGTCCCTAAACATAAAGGATACTACTTGATTGAATGTGTTCACGTTTGAAGTAAACATATAGTAGAACAAGATAAATTATGTTTAGGCTTGCCAGAAAAAAAGACAGGACAGTTGTCCCAAACATTATCTTGATCCACTGTTTATTCGCCTAAACAATCAAATGACTCAATGGAGAAAGACATCAACACACCCTCTGTTATCAGTTTTGATGGAAGAGATAACCTAGAATATTTTCAAATGTGGAAGTCAAGATTTTTCGACTGCCCAGTTAACATCGACCCAGATGTCCTTAAGAGTATCACATTGATGTCTATCTATGCACGGTGCACTGACTTCTACTAGTAATAAAACAACGCAACAACAAAATCTAAAAAATACAAGTGTAATTATGCAGTGATGAAACTATTTTACATTTAGTGATTATAAAATATATTTTTAAAAACGCATCACGCAATGGAAGACTATGCACACTCAAAAGAAAGACTGCGAAGCAATGCAGATGAGCGATCTATTTAGCCATAGAAAAACTGTGCACAAGTGTAGATGAGCACTCTATGTAGCCAAAGAAAGACTGCGAAGCAATGTAGATGAGAGCTCTATTTAGCCATAGAAAAACTGTGCACAAGTGTAGATGAGCACTCTATGTAGCTAAAGAAAGATTGCGAAGCAATGTAGATGAGAGCTCTATTTAGCCATAGAAAAACTGTGCACAAGTGTAGATGAGCATTCTATGTAGCCAAAGAAAGACTGCGAAGCAATGTAGATGAGAGCTCTATTTAGCCATAGAAAAACTGTGCACAAGTGTAGATGAGTACTCTATGTAGCCAAAGAAAGACTGCGAAGCAATGTAGATGAGAGCTCTATTTAGCCATAGAAAAACTGTGCACAAGTGTAGATGAGCACTCTATGTAGCTAAAGAAAGATTGCGAAGCAATGTAGATGAGAGCTCTATTTAGCCATAGAAAAACTGTGCACAAGTGTAGATGAGCATTCTATGTAGCCAAAGAAAGACTGCGAAGCAATGTAGATGAGAGCTCTATTTAGCCATAGAAAAACTGTGCACAAGTGTAGATGAGTACTCTATGTAGCCAAAGAAAGACTGCGAAACAATGTAGATGAGAGCTCTATTTAGCCATAGAAAAACTGTGCACAAGTGTAGATGCGCACTCTATGTAGCCAAAGAAAGACTGCGAAGCAATGTAGATGAGAGCTCTATTTAGCCATAGAAAAACTGTGCACAAGTGTAGATGAGTACTCTATGTAGCCAAAGAAAGACTGCGAAACAATGTAGATGAGAGCTCTATTTAGCCATAGAAAAACTGTGCACAAGTGTAGATGATCACTCTATGTAGCCAAAGAAAGACCGTGCACAAGTGTAGATGATCACTCTATGTAGCCAAAGAAAGACCGTGCACAAGTGTAGATGAGCACTCTATGTAGCCAAAGAAAGACCGTGCAGCGAATTGATTTGTATTGAATGTTTACGAAAATTTTTTTTTTTTTCCTTCTAATTTTTTGAAACTATTTTCTGTGCAGACTTACCTAGTGTTATCTGTACAGACTTACCTAGTGTTATTACTTTGAACATTTTAGTGCATGTTAACACGTCTTTTAAAGGAAATCATTTTTTAACAGCAAATTTTCATTTTTAAATCACTTTTTAAATTTTAGCGTTAAAATTGTGTTCTTTAATTTATCTACAAATGTAGATGTACAAATTTCCTCGTTTAAACATCGAAAGCTTACAAAATCCCGGCAAAAGCGACTTAACTGTTTACCAGAAATAAATGAAGGGACTGCTTTCATTTCTATTGTTGGCTGAGGAAGGCTTTATGCCGAAACGTCCTTGTTTTTTGTCCTGTTACCTTATTTCAAGCTTCCACATACCTCGTTTCACTATTTCATTCATTTAACTGTTTACCTCGGTATAAAACTAAAAAGTAGATCTGAGCTCACCCTCCCACCCGTTCACTCAGCGAAGCAGACGCGGTCAACCATGATAAACTACAGCGACAGTGTCCACCCGCCACCGTCGAACAGTCGTTCACCAGGTGAACACAGCACGAGAAATCTTCAAATGTCACAAGTGTAAAAAAAATAAATAATTATATCAACACTCCATGCACAGGCAAGATGGGAATGCGAGTAGAGAAATTGTCTTTAACACTAATAAAAACACACCAGTCTGCCGTTGTGCTGTTTAGTCTTCACGATGTCATCTTGATTTAGTTTTTATTGATTCTTTAGTGGATTTTAAAAAGGAACAGATGGGAAACACACTTTTAACTGGGGTAGTGTGATGTGGCGGCTAACGGAGGTTTGGAGTGGAGTGTGTTGTGTGACTCACTTTTAAAACTCTACTCGCCGCATAAAAAAAAACTGTAGCCAAGTGGGTGTTGGTGGTAAGGACTGAGGCTGACAGTTTTACTAACATACACTAAAGAAATCCAGGTCTTGATGACTACAACTTTATTATAAACTTTACCAACGAGAAAATATATTTTTTAAAAAGGGGAAGAAAAAGTCTACAGTGAAGAAAAAGGACAACATCTGGAAAGAAACAAATAGTACAGGTTAACAAATGTCCTGACTAACATGGAGTAGCACAGCTAACAATAGCATGTTAACTAACTTTGCAATTACCGGGTCTAACAAAATACACTTAACTAAGACCAGAATAGCACATGTTATACACATGGCAATTACAAATAAATTATGAAAGATATCCCGTGGCAGTGTTGAACGTGTAGCACGTACACCGTCTTACATTTATAACCAGTGTGAGATGTGAGATGTGAGGGCTAACATAAAAGTCTAGAAATGATTACGGTATGCCATCCTTGTAAGGTGTCTATGTAATATGCACCCATGGCAGGGCAGTTACTACAATGGTATAAAGTATGTCCACCGTTAGTTTGATACTTGTATCTAACAATGGAAGTGTCTTTCTAAGACAAACAGCAAATTGCAGAAAGTTTAATTATATTAATACGGCAGGTAATATTATCCTAACACATGCACCATTTCCTATGTGAGAATTTAGCACAAGGCGAGTTATAGCCTATTAGACATATTTTACGTATATTCGCTGGTTCATACTGTTGCTTACAAGCATATTGCCGTATGTGTAACCAAAACGATATAACGGTTGTGTGGTATGCTCACATACACTGATATCCAATTCCATTTATGAATTCAGTAAACGGCTGTATGTTCAACCATCACAATATCATGGCTACAAGTCAAATTAACATAATGTGGTTAAAGCACTGCCTAATATAAGTAATGATGAGAAATCTTCCCTTACTAACACCTAAAAATTGCACACTACAAACACAGAAATATAAAGGCCTATTTGCTTATACTTGCACAGCGTCCAAATGGGCCGCGGAGATCGATTTAGGGATGCGTTAAATCTTTGAATCAAAAACTCATTAGTGCGCTAATTATAAGTAAAAGTGTGCGGATAGATCAGAGCGCATGCACGTCACACAACGACTGAGGCAGTCTCTTACTTGCCTTCTGGCAGATTCTCTGTGGGAAATGAACAATCCCTTAGCGACTCCAACCAGAATAAAAGTCAAAATCCCGGACCAAAACCCTAAAGTCTTCTATGTGCCTGCTCCGTTCAGTCTCGGATATCTAACAAAACCCTAAAGACTTCTATGTGCCTGCTCCCGTTCAGTCTCGGATATCTAACAAAACCCTAAAGTCTTCTATGTGCCTGCTCCGTTCAGTCTCGGATATCTAACAAAACCCTCAAGACTTAGATGTGCCTGCTCCCGTTCATCGAAGATCGGACAAAAATAGATTTAACCCGTCTTAAAGAAGGAAGATGTGAACAGAAACATATTCCGTGAAAAACCGAATTAAACCAGATCGAAGGTCACTCTGAACAATGCTCACTCGTCTGCTAAAGTTTATCCCTGTATCAAAAATGAAAAGTTTCCCCGTACCAGGAAGTCAATCTCTGTTAGTCATGAGAGAAACGCTATTCTCAGTCTTGTTAATGGAGCATGAATACACAATGGTACAGCTAGCGTTGGTGCCTCCCGGTGGAAAAAAAAGGGGTGGGGGGGGGGGAGTATTTCCCACCCGCTTTTATGAAAAGCATTCTGCGGGTGGCCGCAAATGCAAGCCCTTAATGTATGCAACAAATTGCCACCAGAAGGAACCCCCACCCCCCCCCCCAATTTCCGCCCCCTCTTCCCTGGGGGGGGGGGGGGGTGAGTATTTCCCACCCGCTTTTATGAAAAGCATTCTGCGGGTGGCCGCAAATGCAAGCCCTTAATGTATGCAACAAATTGCCACCAGAAGGAACCCCCACCCCCTCCCCCAATTTCCGCCCCCTCTTCCCAAGCCACTAGTAATGTATTACGTTAAACAGGAAAAATACGTCATTCATGTGATTCATATGTAAATCAATGAACATTCCCAACTTATGTTCTCTATTGCCATCGAAAATAATTGGCTTTGAAAAAAATATATACACACAATCTAGAAAAAAATAAATAAATAGAATCTGACGTGGTATACTTAAAATAGCTGAAACAAACAGTAAAGTGATAGATCTTGTCAACAGAAACCAATCGGAAGGTGCAAGATCTTGTTAACTTAAATTGCGCCTGGCATGGTATATTATTAATCGCTACACAATCTATCGCAACTGGGGCCCGGATGTTGTCACTTAGAGTTGTCGCCTCCTCTAAGGAAATAAACAATGAACGCTTGACTCGAGAAGAGTGCTGTTCAGGAATGTGATCCATTGCCGCTATGTCATGACGTGTTTTACATAGCTATGTCAGTGAGTGTTTTACATAGCTATGTCAGTGAGTGTTTACATAGCTATGTCAGTGAGTGTTTTACATAGCTATGTCAGTGAGTGTTTTACATAGCTATATCAGTGAGTGTTTTACATAGCTATGTCAGTGAGTGTTTTACATAGCTATGTCAGTGAGTGTTTTACATAGCTATGTCAGTGAGTGTTTTACATAGCTATATCAGTGAGTGTTTTACATAGCTATGTCAGTGAGTGTTTACATAGCTATGTCAGTGAGTGTTTTACATAGCTATGTCAGTGAGTGTTTTACATAGCTATGTCAGTGAGTGTTTTACATAGCTATGTCAGTGAGTGTTTTAGATTGGTATGTCAGTGAGTGTTTTACATAGATATGTCAGTGAGTGTTTTACATAGCTATGTCAGTGAGTGTTTTACATAGCTATGTCAGTGAGTGTTTTACATAGATATGTCAGTGAGTGTTTTACATAGATATGTCAGTGAGTGTTTTAGATTGGTATGTCATCAAGTGATTTACATTGCTATGTCAGGGAGTGTTTTACATAGCAATGTCAGGGAGTGTTTTACATAGCTATGTCAGTGAGTGTTTTAGATTGGTATGTCATCAAGTGATTTACATTGCTATGTCAGGGAGTGTTTTACATAGCTATGTCAGGGAGTGTTTTAGATTGGTATGTCATCAAGTGATTTACATAGCTAATTTATTGAGTGTTTTACTTTGCTATGTCATTAAGTAATTTACATTGCCATGTCATTAAGTGTTTTACATAGACAGTGGGTGTAGACACTGATTGCATTAGCCTTAGGTGAACAAGTGTAATTGTGAGGGCTGTGATCAGCTGCCTCTTTGCCAGTTTGTGATTTGACTGTGAACGTGGTGTAGATATTTGTTTATTTTTGTTGCTTTTTTGCACTAGGTTTACAAAGTTTAATCTGCAGTGCTTCTTTCGAGGGACTGAGTGAAGTTAATTATTTTAGTTAGCAAAGTTATAGGTGGTTTGGTTAATGGGAAACTGAAATATAAACTGTGGATAAATAATTATATTTCAAATGTGTTGTTATTGTGCGTGTGTATCAGTGAATCAAAATATAAAAACATTGTTTAAATATAACTGGTGTCAAATAGCTCAGATTGACTCAATTCCCTTTAGTGAAGAAAGGGGCGTCTCCACGGAAGTAGGTGAGAGGAGGAGGTAGCTGCTCCCAATCTGAGTTGGTTGGTTTGTTTGATTTCTTAGGGGTGGGGTAAAATGTAAAACTATATTTTATTTTTTAGCGGTGAAGGCGGTAATGAGGAACGCAATACGTGTTAATGGTCTGGCCATTGCCCAGAATTGAACTCCTATCCTATAAAATGGAATGACACACGTGTTGATCGCACAGCCATAAAACCGAACGACATTTGGAACTTTAAAAATTAAATCTAAAATATATATATATCTTTTTTGTACGCCGGCTGAAATTTGATTTCATGAGAATTAGACAGAAAGAATATCGATCAAAGTTTTCAGCGTTTGTTGTCAATACACTTAATACTCAACAACTTTCTAACAATTTTTAGCAGTATATTTCTGTATTTCTAATATTCATAAAGGCACACATAAAGAGTTTACCCATTTTCTAGGGTGAGTGATAAAGGTTGGTTGGCTTCCGCCGCTGGGATATGGGAGGTTGGGATGGGTGGGTAACGGGGCCCCAATCGTAAATGCAACGTGATCCTCAAAACTAAATTGATATTATTTTTCATTACAGATGTAACAAGGTTGTATATTCAGAGGCGGAGTTTTAGATACCTTAACATCAGAAATACAGAATGTCAATGTGCGTCAGAGTCCATCACGGAAGGAAACATGACCAGATCAAAATAATATAATGGTCTTCGGGCGATGAGAAGCGATGTTTTCCACACTGAAAGTACATCGAATTTTTCAATGCTAAGCTTGGATTCAAGAGCTACGTCTCAACAACTTAACTAGACTTGAGAAGCAGACTACCATTGGGAGTCAGACATCTCGTTTAAAGTAAGCGACTCAATCACATTCTCAACATGTCATTTTTAATTAATGTGTTCATTACATTGACGATCTGCGCCGCTGTCAGTCTGCTCTCCAGTGACTGGCCAGACGACACATGCCAACCGTTGTCAAAAAAAACCGACGTGGGGTACAACGTGTTTGACCCTGACCCAGATTGCAACGGTTTCACTGTACAAGACCAGGCTTCGATAGACCAAACCCCACGCCGTGCGCCGCCAAGAGACTACTTCAAGTGCGGCCACTGCAGCTGCTTTAACTGCAGCGGAGAAGGGGACGTGGCGGCGACGTGCACCAAACACGTGCCCTACGTCATGACCAAAATGCCCCAGAACCTCCCGGTCAAAACGATCAGCTTAAACATGAACGGGAATCAGCTGTACAATTTTACGCTGGAAGACGTCACCAGGTACAGGACTATTACTTATCTGAAGGTACGAAATAACAAAATTGACGGTCTATTCTTCCAGCCGTGCAAGAGCGTCGCGTCCCTGGTGTTGCTAGATCTGTTCGGCAACTTGTTGGTCAGCATAGACGACGGCTGGTTCACCTGCCTGGGAGAACTGATCCATTTAAATCTCGGCAACAACCAACTCACAACTGTGAGCAACCAAACTTTTCTTGGGCTCTCAAGTTTGAAATATTTGGATTTAAGCGGCAACAGGCTGAGGCAAATCCAATACGGCGCTTTTGATTCTTGCGACAATTTAAAAACGTTGAACCTTGGAAAAAATCCGCTGTCCTACAGCAGCAGGAGTTTTCACCCGAGATTGTTTCAACCCTTGAAACGCCTGGAAGTTCTGTCCATTCAAAAGTTCCTAGTGTACAGTTTGCACTACCCCCTGTCTGCGTTACTGCAGCTAACGAGTCTCAAGGAGCTGAGTGTTGATGAGGCCAATGAGGATTACTTCGGGAAAGATTACCAGGCACTGAAAAGTATGTCAACGTTAAAACTCGGAGTTGACGGGAGCTGCGACACCATCGAACTGGTTGATAACTACTTTATTGGTTTCCCATTTCTTAAAACAATTCAAATTAACGGCTGCAGCCCCAGATTAATTTCTCCTCTTGCATTTGAATCAAATTTGGAACTCGACACGTTGAACTACACGGGCGTCAAGTACAATTTCGAAGATCTATTCGGCAGTCTGTCAGGAGTAACCCATTTGAACCTTTCAATTTTAGTCGTGAACAACATTCCCTCTGGTCAAATCTCGCGCACACTCTCATCGCAACATGTGAGAAATATCCAAAACCTCCAGCATTTAAAGGAGCTCCACCTGGAAGGTAACTGGATTTCAACCGTCAGCTTCGACTTCGTAAAGGGGCTACCGAGTTCACTTAGAAGAATAAATCTGAGCAGAAATAATCTGTACCGCGACAACAGCATTTTGAAATACGTTTACACTTCCCAAAATTTAGCGTACTTGGAGATTTTAAACGAGGATTTGGAAAACACTTTTTCCGGTCTGGACACGGTGCCACACTTTGGTGCGAGCGACTCGTGCCAATGCGATATACTTACCCCGGAAAGCGACAACACCGTAAAGAATCCTTCTCCACAACATTTACAACATTCTAAAATTAGGCCACAGCACTTGAAGATGTACACGGCCATTGGTACTTCTCAGTTCAACAAAAATATCTTCAGTTACCAGGCGGTTCAGGTTATTAACATCTCCGGGGCTTTTCCTACGAGATGGGGCGACAACCGACTTCCAACAAGTGTCAAGGTCGCGGATTTCACAAATAATTATTACGATCACTGGGAGAATTCATTTTGTTTAACAAACAACTCGTTGGAGGAACTGCACGTTGGTGGTAATTTCTTAGGGGGAGAATTGTCCGACGATGTGTTTGGGCGAAAGCTGGCGAGACTGCCGGGATTGCGTTATTTAGACTTATCAAGAAATCAAATTCAAGAGCTTCCGTGGAAAGTGTTTATCGGCCTCGCACGGGTGAACATTATTATTTTGTCGAAAAACAAGATTCAAAAACTTGACGTTAACATGTCGCATTTAATCAACCTCGACTACTTGGATCTGAGTTGGAATTCTGTCACGTGGATAAGTGAAGCCACCAGGGGACACCTGGACACGATCGCCTTACATCGTGAGGTCAGTCTCAATTTGGCTTTCAACCCGATTCCTTGCACGTGTACCGGAATCGACTTCCTCAAATGGCTCGCCACCACCAACGTGAGGATCGTCGATAAGGATTACATGGTGTGCGTTGACGACAAGTCCGAGAGAAAAGCCCTCGGAGACCTAAAACTCATGGCGTCCACTTTGCAGAGGAAATGCGCGTCACAGGTCAATTTAGTCCTCGCGTCGTCCTTCTCGTGCGCAGTGTTCGTCATTTTAATCTCGTCACTTCTGCTCTTCAGGAACCGCTGGCGGTTGTACTACATCAAAAACCTGGTCATCACCAGATGGTACGGGTACAAGCCGGGCGACCAGCACAAGACGGGGAAATTTACGTTCGACGCGTACGTCCTCTACTCCAAACTCGACAGACACTTCGTCCTGAGGGACTGTCTGGCGGAGCTGGAAGAGAAACGCGGTCACAAATTGTGCATAGAGGACAGGGACTTTCTTGTCGGCTCGTTCCTTCCATGCAACATCACAAGCGCCATACAGAACAGCCATCTGACGCTGGCCATCATCTCTCCAGACTTCTGGGACTGTGAGTGGACAGAGTATGGCACTCACATGTCCATCATGGAATCGTTATACAGCAAACGTCAGATTCTTCATCTTCTACTGTACAAACCGTTTCCCGTGGAAGAAATGCCACGGGATCTGATCAAAGTTCACAAAGACAACCGCTTTATTGAATACCCACCCAGGGAGTCCATCGATGATGCTAAAGTGGCTTTTTGGAATGCATTGTCTCTGATGATCGGACACACAGAAAACATGGAGGAAAATCCTGTTTTGCAAGTTTGATGGTGTTGATGTAAAGTTTGTAAATGGTTTTGATTAGCCAAGTTGATCAGATGATAAATCAGCAAATATATCTACGATATTATTTGAAAGCTGTCAAAACAGTTCAAAGAATTATGTCTAAATAGTATCATTGCCATGAAGACGCGCATGATGCCACCTGTCTAAAGTTATCTTGTCCACCTGGTCCGGGAGTTTTCATCGTTGAACCAAATGCTTGTCTGGGTGCACCACGTGATGTGCCCAAGACATCTATGTTGGACACCTCGGACAAATGTCTTCAGGATGTGTCCTGGGAAAAAAGCTTTATAAAATTGAAATCTATAAATCTACACAATCGTGTTACAACGATATTTCTTATGTGTGCCTTTTTTGTTTTTGAGTTAACTTATCTCATTTGTAGAAGGAGGCCTCCACCAACTCTGACAGCAACAGCAGTAATAACCAAGCATAGTGACTCATTCCCCCAAACCCTAAGGAGGCTGCATACACGACTCACCACGGAGGCTGCATACATGACTCACCACGGAGGCTGCATACATGACTCACCACGGAGGCTGCATAGGTGTCTCACCATGGAGGCTGCATACATGACTCACCACGGAGGCTGCATACATGACTCATCCCGGAGGCTGCATACATGACTCACCAAGGAGGCTGCATACATGACTCACCACGGAGGCTGCATACATGACTCACCACGGAGGCTGCATAGGTGTCTCACCATGGAGGCTGCATACATGACTCACCAAGGAGGCTGCATAGGTGTCTCACCATGGAGGCTGCATACGTGAATCACCAAGGAGGCTGCATACATGCCTCACCTCGGAGGCTGCATACATGGCGCACTAGGTTTTGCATATAAAAAAGAACTTGCAACACCTGGCCACGACCAAAAAAACATTAATAAACAAACCCTACCTAAGTCATGAGAATGTATTTTGTAAAAATAATAAAATACAGGAAGTGCCTCGTTCTTTGCTTGATTTATATGTTATTGACACAGCTGGTTTTGTATTAATTTTATTGAAGAACACTAGAGGCGTGCACGAAAAAAAAACGCACAAGACAAAAGATTAAACCGTTGGAAAAAAGTGGGTGGGGAGAGGGGTAATAATAACTTCAGTTATTTAATGTCAGTCCAGTACGATTAAAATAAATGCCATCCCGCCAGCTAACCAATCAAATTGATATATTTTAGGTGCGCCTCCTTTATCTTTTCACATGGAAACAACTGACTCACCCACCGACTCACCCACTGACTCACCATCCAGTGATACACTTGTTCATTAGTTTCAACATAGAAACAGTTCTAGTAGCACACTTCTGCTGTCATATTAAGTGGGGCCGCAGAGTGGGGACCATCACTTCCACACACCGTCATCACGCTATGTTATTCTCATAATGGTTTGTCTTTTTTTCCCCCCTTTAAATTTTATTTGAATCGCTTCCTTAGTTTACAGTACAACAAGTAAGGTTAGCAAATATATCCGATTACATAGCTTAAAACATGTATGTTAATTCATAAATAAAATGTTTTACACAAAAGAGATTTTTCTTTTCACCATCATTTATCTGTCTCGACTTACGGGAGTGGGATGAAAATGTGAAATCTTCTGGTCATAAAACAGAAATTTCGCGGTGCTAAATGGGGGGATAAGCATTGTCCATGAGAAATATCACTGGCCAACATTTAATTATTTTCGCCTTTGAGCACACTGTGCCCTGAAGTTTGAGATGAACATCATCTTTACTTCTTGATTAAAGTTGAAAGAAGTGAATCAAATAAGATAGTTTCTGTAATACAATCAAATCTTGATGTCACAGGTTTAAACTTTTGTAACAGCACAATTTTTTTTGGTGTGTTTTGTGTGTGTGTGCTGTCTGTTCTCAGAAGAAGGCATCTTGTCGACATGTCATTTGTTTTTGTTCCTGGTCTCCACTTCGGATAATGACTCAGTTTTCCCTCTCGGGAAAAAACGTGGTGAAAAGCCCTACCAATTCAACCTTGCAATTTGATTTATTCGTGGATGCAAAATGTACTTAACGATTGTTGAAATCAATATTTTTAATTTTTTTTTTTTAAGATCAGTGAAAAATCAAATAAGTATTATTTATACTTTGAATCTAGGTGAAGGCCATACGTCCACCTGACATCCATGATCGATAAGTTCAGCAGCCTAGCAGCAGAATACATCTCTAAATAAAATCACATTTCATATACATTTCCTTTCTCTCTCTCTCTCTCTCTCTTTATCTATCTATCTCTCCCCGTCTCTCTCTCTTTCTCCCTCTATAACTCTCTTTGTCTCTCTCTCTCTAAGTATCTATCTCTCTCTCTCTCTCTTTCTCTCTCTCTCTCTCTCTATATATATATATATATATATATATATATAAAATATTAATATATATAGAGAGAGGGATGGATATATAGATAGATAGATAGATAGATAGATAGATAGATAGATAGATAGATAGATAGATAGATAGATAGATAGATAGATAGATAGATAGAGAGATAGAGAGATAGAGAGATAGAGAGATAGAGAGATAGAGAGATAGAGAGATAGAGAGATAGAGAGATAGAGAGATAGAGAGATAGAGAGATAGAGAGATAGAGAGATAGAGAGATAGAGAGATAGAGAGATAGAGAGATAGAGAGATAGAGAGATAGAGAGATAGAGAGATAGAGAGATAGAGAGATAGAGAGATAGAGAGATAGAGAGATAGAGAGATAGAGAGATAGAGAGATAGAGAGATAGAGAGATAGAGAGATAGAGAGATAGAGAGATAGAGAGATAGAGAGATAGAGAGATAGAGAGATAGAGAGATAGAGAGATAGAGAGATAGAGAGATAGAGAGATAGAGAGATAGAGAGATAGAGAGATAGAGAGATAGAGAGATAGAGAGATAGAGAGATAGAGAGATAGAGAGATAGAGAGATAGAGAGATAGAGAGATAGAGAGATAGAGAGATAGAGAGATAGAGAGATAGAGAGATAGAGAGATAGAGAGATAGAGAGATAGAGAGATAGAGAGATAGAGAGATAGAGAGATAGAGAGATAGAGAGATAGAGAGATAGAGAGATAGAGAGATAGAGAGATAGAGAGATAGAGAGATAGAGAGATAGAGAGATAGAGAGATAGAGAGATAGAGAGATAGAGAGATAGAGAGATAGAGAGATAGAGAGATAGAGAGATAGAGAGATAGAGAGATAGAGAGATAGAGAGATAGAGAGATAGAGAGATAGAGAGATAGAGAGATAGAGAGATAGAGAGATAGAGAGATAGAGAGATAGAGAGATAGAGAGATAGAGAGATAGAGAGATAGAGAGATAGAGAGATAGAGAGATAGAGAGATAGAGAGATAGAGAGATAGAGAGATAGAGAGATAGAGAGATAGAGAGATAGAGAGATAGATAGATAGATAGATAGATAGATAGATAGATAGATAGATAGATAGATAGATAGATAGATAGATAGATAGATAGATAGATAGATAGATAGATAGATAGATAGATAGATAGATAAATAGATAGATTTGTATTTTCCATCAGTGTTGAAACGATTCAATCTCCACTATCTATGTTTTGACTTGTTTAATAAGATCTTTAACTATTGACATGTGTGTAGTTATAGCTCAATTATTTTATGTTTACTTATTCGCATTCTAACAACAACAAAAATTTAATTTTTTTGAAATTATCACTGCTATTTTTCAAAGTCATCTATTTCAGGTAGACACTATATAGTGATAATGATATTAGCCATCATAAAGATAAAACATGACTCACAAAGGCAGAGATAGCAGGAAAGATATGTCACACTGAACCTTACTCACAAGAGAGACACTTAAACACTGGTAAATGTATACGTCGATGTACAAAACACATTGTCGTATAAACCACTACTTTACAACACACTAGTAAAAACACTGAGATACACACACAAGAGAGTGAAGGGCATTTGGGAGTTTAAAAAAAAACAAAAAAACTATGCAACTTGTGTTGTCCAATAGATATATTGTAGACATGAACAGAAATATTACAAGACATAACAGAGACTTACAGAGTGTTTAGACTATGTGTGTTTGTTGAACAGGAGGATAATGTTTGTGGTAGCCTCTAAGTTTGTTGAACAGGAGGTTAATGTTTGTGGTAGCCTCTGTGTTGGTTGAACAGGAGGATAATGTTTGTAGTAGCCGCTGTGTGTTTGTTGAACAGGTGGATAATGTTTGTGGTAGCCTCTGTGTTTGTTGAACAGGTGGATAATGTTTGTGGTAGCCTCTGTGTCTCTCTCTCTCTCTCTAAGTCTCTATCTCTGTCTCTGTCTGTCTCTCTCTCTCTCTCTATATATATATATATATATATTGAACAGGAGGATAATGTTTGTGGTAGCATCTGTGTTTGTTGATCAGGAGGATAATGTTTATAGTAGCCTTTGTGTGTTTGTTGAACAGGAGGATAATGTTTGTGGTAGCTTCTGTGAGTTTTCGCCAGGAGGATGACTTTAGCAGTAGTCTCTGAGTGTTTGATGGAATTATGGATCAAGTTTGTAATAGTATCCGTGTGTTTCTTGAATAAGAGAGTGACGTTTGTGGTAGTCACTGTGTGTTTGTCGGCCAGGAGGTTAACGTTTGTGGTAGTCTCTGTGTGTTTGTCGGCCAGGAGGTTGACGTTTATGGTAGTCTCTGTGTGTTTGTCGGCCAGGAGGATGACGTTTATGGAAGTCTCTGTGTGTTTGTCGGCCAGGAGGTTGACGTTTATGGTAGTCTCTGTGTGTTTGTCGGCCAGGAGGATGACGTTTGTGGTAGTCTCTGTGTGTTTGTCGGCCAGGAGGATGACATTTGTGGTAGTCTCTGTGTGTTTGTCTGCCAGGAGGATGACGTTTGTGGTAGTCTCTGTGTGTTTGTCGGCCAGGAGGTTGACGTTTGTGGCAGCCTTTGCTTGTTTGTAAGCCAGAAAGGTTATGTTTGTAGGAGCCTCTGCGTGTTTGTAGGTGATAAAATGTTTCCCTGATTTTGGTTCTTATTTGATGGGTTTCACTTTTAACCCACACTTGAAGCGAAATGTTTGAAGTTTCTGTAAAACCAAAGCCAAAATTGAACGTTTGTAAATGATTATGAATTGAATGTGCTAGGATCTTGTGGATCCACCATTCCAATAATAATTATACTAAAGCTTTTATGTATAGTTATCGCTGAACTGATTTTTTTTTTTTGATTTAATGTAAACCTTTGAACCTCATCAGCCAGACTTCCTGTCAAAGAATACAATAAAATATTTCTATTGATTTGTTTATGTACGTCTTCAAAATATCAGAATACTTTTTATTCATTTGTCGTTGTGTGTCATCAAAACATTTCTATTGATTTTTCTATTTATGATATCAAAATATCTCAATTGATTTGTGTGTGTATGATATCAATTTATTTTTGAATGATTTGTCTTTCTATGGCGTTTTCAGTTGAAATGCCAATTAGTTTACGTCTCTAAATGCTTGCGATGCCTTAAGTGGTCAAAAAGAAAACTGAATATGTTTTACTTACTGAATG
Organism: Lymnaea stagnalis; assembly: GCA_964033795.1. Lineage (NCBI taxonomy): Eukaryota > Metazoa > Mollusca > Gastropoda > Lymnaeidae > Lymnaea > Lymnaea stagnalis. The sequence continues at coordinate 326,891 of CAXITT010000414.1, read as the reverse complement.
TAAATATTAATTATTTGTATTTAAACGAAATAACTTTAGACATAACACAATTTATTCCATATATTTAAAAAAAAAACATGTCATAGAGCATCATAACTTTTTTGTTTTTTTACATCATAAAATGTTAAGTTCTTTATGGAGATAAAGGAGAATGTATGACATTTACTTTTTATTCAAATTTCATCTATTAACTATGTGTTATGTTTTCTATGTTTGTATTTACAACAATTAAACATGACATAACTATACACAGAATACACGTTCTAGATAATGTTGACTTTCTGCTTGCGTCCGGAACACACTGTCCACCAACACACACTTTGACTACAGTCTCTCTGTGCATGCGCGCTGCTTTCCCTAGTTGGCTATTGGACTGTCTGGTCAGCCAGTCCACCATAACAACGACCCCAACAATGACAAGTCCAGTAAAAATGGTGCTTGACGTTGTTTTTTGAGATCTTCTGGGTATGACATCGTCTGAAGGTCTTCTGGGTATGACATCGTCTGAAGGTCTTCTGGGTATGACATAGTCTGAAGGTCTTCTGGGTATGACATAGTCTGAAGGTCTTCTTGGTATGACATAGTCTGAAGGTCTTCTGGGTATGACATAGTCTGAAGGTCTTCTGGGTATGACATAGTCTGAAGGTCTTCTGGGTATGACATAGTCTGAAGGTCTTCTGGGTATGACATAGTCTGAAAGTCTTCTGGATATGACATAGTCTGAAGGTCTTGGATGTCGAGGGTTAAAATTCTTCTAAGGTGGTCTTGGAGTTGCTGGATGTGTAGACGGTTGGCGACTCGGGGCTGCCTGAGCTGCTGGGTAAGGACTTCCTGTCATTATATCCAAACCTGGTTCTGAATTCTTCTGCTCCGTACCTGGGGCGACGTTGGTCTAAATGTGTCTTCCATATGGGACCATTCGGATAACTCTTCACCTTGAAAAGACGTGGACCCATAACTTTGACGATTGTATCGGGAGCCCAACGTGGTTTAGAGTCTGTTGTTGTCCTATATTCTGATTGGATCTCCCCGGTTAAATGATTGACTAGGACTTCTATTTGTCCCATTACGGACGGCTATTTCTTTAAGATGTTATCCCTGTGCTCGATGAGCTTGAGAGGGGACTAGAGTATCAATAAGTGTTCTTTTTTGCCGATTTTTCAGCAGTTGGCTAGGGGATAATCCACTAGCCAATGGTGTCCTACGATACTGACGTAGAGAGTCTTGTAGAGATTCCTTTAAAGGTAATGAGGATAAACTCTTGAAACTTTGAATGAGTCGTTTGGCTGCTCCATTTGTAGCAGGATAAAAGGGAGCGCCTGTAAGATGTGCAATACCCCTCTCCTTACACCAATGCTGAAATTCTTCTGTGGTGAAGCTAGTATCATTGTCACTGACTATGGTGTGTGGATAGCCGAAATGAGCAAAATCTTCCTCCAGAAGATCCATGGTAGCTTTGGTCGATGTAGATGTTGTCCTGTGGATACACGGATACTTTGAATAAGCATCTTATCATCACTAGCCAATGTGATCCCTTAAAGTTAATGGCATGGTCGATATGCACTCGACTTCATGGTTTGTCTGGCAACATCCATGGGTGGATACTTGCTTTGTTTAGGTCTCTTGCGTGTTCTGCACATGCTTGGCATGTTCAATCTATCTCTTTGATTTGAGCATCACGTCCGGGCCAATATACAGATGGTCTGGCTGTTTCATCCGCTCGATTCCAAAATGTCGTTCTGATAACGCGAGTGTCGTGGGTTCAATCCCCATACTGGCCACCATTTGTTATGTTTTCTATGTTTTTTTACAACAATTAAAAATGACATAACTATACACAGAATACACGCTCTAGGTAATGCCGACTTTCTGGTTGCGTCCGGAACACACTGTCCATTAACATACACTTTGACTACAGTCTCTCTGCGCATGCGCGCTGCTTTCCCTCGTTGGGTATCGGGACGGTCTAGTCCGCTAATCCACCGTAACACTATGTAGATAACTCTCAAATAGATTTGAATTTAAAACAAATGGAACCACTTATTAGTCATTTCAGTAACAAACAAAAAAATAGCATAACAGAACTAAGTCAAGCATAGTTGTCACTCGACTTTTCGAAGCCCCTTTTGCCAATTTTAGGTTTTGTCCCCCCAACCCCCCCCCCCCCACTTTGCACTGAAAGATGATTAATAAGGCAATATCANTCACTCGACTTTTCGAAGCCTCTTTTGCCAATTTTAGTTTTTGTCCTCCCAACCCCCCCCCCCACTTTGCACTGAAAGATGATTAATAAGGCAATATCAACAGCACATCTTAATGCCCTGAAATATCCGAGTCCCACTGCAGTTGTAATGATGCTGAGCTCACACGATGTTTCTAATGTTAAGTGACACCTATATTTTTTAAACTAGCATTTCTTCCGTTTCTCTGCAAGTGTTGAATGTTGCAAAACTAAATTAACGTATTCGCTAAAATGTATTCCTTTAAATTTTTAATTTATCAAAAATTTCTTGGGGACTAAAAAGATTTAATAAAAGATATTAAGCTACGTAAAATGCAAACTCTCGAGGACTCCACAACTGGAATGGATTTAGTTCATTTGAGGTTGAAGCAAATAAGAGATGGTCCTAATTATGTCTAATTTTAGCGCTTTGCACAGGAACGTATCAAATTTCCCCGCAAAATAGCCCGAAAGAAACATAAAATTCAAGTATGCGCCAAAGTGCATCCATGCATTTTGAATATGTGCGACTGTCTTCAGTACCATCAAACTCTTCACCCCTTCTCCCACGCTGACAACTGTTACTGTATAGGGTTGAATATAAGCTTGTGCCAATTGATAATCATGAGGTACGCCACAACCAGAGTGAATTCAGTTTATGTAGGGCTCTGAATGCCATAATGTCTCCCTTTTTGAAAATTACTTTCCCAGATGTTTAGTCTAGGAAAAAAACACAAAATTCAGGTATATTCCAAAATGCACTTTTTGATTTTGAAATAATCAAAAATTTGCTGGGGAGGTCTCCCCAGACCCCTCCATATTAACTCAAGAGCCAACAGTACCCTTAATTTTTGCCCTTCTGCCCTACACAAATGACAGTACAGCTGGCGCCCGTATTACTTTTTGTTGATGATATATTCACTACCTAGTTCCAATTAACCATACAAACTCTGCGTTTGTGATAAATCCTTCCCCTCCACATAAAGAAAAATTGATATCTGGGCTGACCACCCAACCCGCCTCACGTGCAGAGGCGTAGCTAGAGGGTTTGCCGCCAGGGGGGGGGGCATAGATTCATTTTCACGCCCACCCCTCCTCAAATCTGAAAATCATTATGTTGATGCATTAAATACCATCACGCCCCATATTGGCGTCCTGCGAGTATGGTGCATGGGGACATCAGTCCCCCTCTTCCCCCCTTAACTACGCCTCTGGCCACTG
>CAXITT010000414.1:279719-323403 GCA_964033795.1 Lymnaea stagnalis | reverse complement strand
CCCCCCCCCCCCCGAAAATATGAAATGCCCCCTCGTAGGAAATTGTCTAAAACAAACACCGCGTACAAAGATGTTCAAAGTAAAGTTTTGGAAAATAAACAAAAAATGTGAAAAGCTACGGCAATCGATTTTCTTCATTCAAAAACATCTGACATGAATTGGCAGTAAAATGTAAAAAAAAAAACATGATAAGGCTTATTAATAACAGCATTTGAAATGAACGTTTAAAAGCATACATAGATTTTAAAATTAAAATAATTGCTTAAAGCTTAACACATTTTTTTTTAAATCTCTTTTTCAAAGGAGACTATTTATTATGTTTTAGTGAATTTTTGTCTGGAAATATATTGAGATTATTCTAGCTATAGTAATTTTATTTTTGTACTTTCAATCTATTTCTTTTTAAAATCGCAGCAATCAGTATTCTAATTCAGACTATTTATGTGATAAATTTTAAAAATTGTATATCTTATAAAGTGTTACGGAAACTTAAAAGATAATTGTTTAACAGAAAGTCATATATAGTTAGGTCAATTATGTCTAGCCAATGTTTTACCTAGCCGCTTCATGCCACTTTAAAAAGTGGACTAAACTTTAAAAGAATAGTCCACGTGTTTTCCATCCTTACCCTTAAGGATGTAATGTAAATAAAAAAACTAATTTATTTGTTATCCTAAGTCAGGGGTCACCGCGAGACCAGTTCCTCCGGCCCGCCGACGGTACTTGAACTTGCTTGATAAAAGCTGTATAGATCACCAGACGTGACACAATTTAAATATAAAATTTAGAATACTAGGAGATCTTCACACGTGCGGAGACCTCCTGGCTGCTATGGGCCTTAATTTACCTTTTTCATTTTTAAACTATTGTATCTCGATTTTCTTGTTTATTTCACAATAAACGGCTTACCCATCGTCACAAAACCGTAAAATATGGTTGCTTACTAGTCAATAAATAAACACACAGTATGTCGAATACAAGAACTCCTCGCATCGCTGGGCCTAGTGGGATCGAGTTAAGCTGGCACCAAAGGTCTTAACCTTCTAAAAGTAGATGACCGACGTTTATAACACAATCTGCGGTCACTTTGTTTTGCAAGACGTGTATTTGCTGTAGATATTAATTTATATTGAGTGCACGTACAGATCGCAGTATCGCAGTCTGTCACTAGTACAAAATAAAGTTATTGGAGAAATTTAACGTGGTTCAAACATGTGGTCAGATTAGCATAAAAAAAAAGTGTATGTCGATAAGAAATAAATAACAAATGATGACGTCATTTAAACAACCTAACAAGTTAGCTGAGGTTGTTGTTTTTAGGAAAAGCTGGATTTTTAAAAAATAAATAAAGTAAGAATCAATTTCCATAAAACATGTTCCCGCTAATACCTTTACATTCTGATAACTACCACGAACTGCAAATGGTTGAAAGAAAGAGCAGTGTCGGAAACATGCGGGAATATTGAAAAAAATCATAGTCTCCGCGGTTGGAACTTACAGCCCTTCGGCAAGTTCAATTGTGCGGAGAACAGAAGAATTTTGAGAGTACATAGTGTCACAGATACACGAGAAAGACAGGAGTTTGATGTGGTATTCTCTGGCACTGGATGAGTCTACTGATTTCTCGTGTTTATTTATTGTCAGTTTGGACTTTCGGATCACGAAATAGTTGGCATCCGTTAGCAGCATGCATGGAACAACGTATGTCTGTGAGCAAACATTTCTAAAAAAATAAAGTATGGGAAGTCAACACATCGATCGGGACGGATTGATGAACACTTGAAAACAATTCTTTTGATTGGATGCAGCAATTCCGAACAAAACATTGAGGATATCCTGAAAGCCAAACGTTAGTTTCATAAATCTCACGAACCTGTTTATGCTGCTTAGTTTGTGAGATTCGAAGATGTGCGTACTAGGTCAGGTGTAACGAACTTTTTGCTAGCGTCGCCTTCTTTGCAAACTTTTTTGTAAATAAATATCTTGGCTGTATGTCTTTGCTTTTTTTTTGCATTGAAAAGTAGTCACCCATGATTAACATAGAATACTAAACTTAGTTTTTTTGGTATTTTTTCCCCATAGATTTCGTTTTGGCTTGGACGTATTCTACAGATTCTTTATCCGGACTGCGCTCGTCATTGTTTCCAGTAATACAGCCCACATTGAAAACATTTTGTTGACCCTTTATCTTGATAAGATCAACTCAAATGTTTTGTGTGAAGTTTTTCTTTCAGACCTATTTCCTCGGTGGGGCATTTCATACTTTCGGGCAAAGAGGGGCAGCGCCAGTGGGCAGTGGCCAGTGGCGTAGCTAAGTAGTGGCAGATGGGGCATGCGTCCCCGTATGCCAGGCTAGCGGGGGCACAAAAATGGGCTTTAATGGTGTTTGATGGTTGAAAATAATTAGTTAATTTCAGACTTGGGGGGGGGGGGGCGTAAAAATGAATAATGTTCCCCGATGCCAAACTAGCGACGCCCCTTCCAGAGGCGTCGGAAAGGGAAAGGTGGGGTTGCGCACTCAGGTTTCTGGCTAGCGGGGGCACAAAAATGGGCTTTAATGGTGTTTGATGGTTGAAAATAATTAGTTAATTTCAGACTTGGGGGGGGGGGGCGTAAAAATGAATAATGTTCCCCGATGCCAAACTAGCGACGCCCCTTCCAGAGGCGTCGGAAAGGGAAAGGTGGGGTTGCGCACTCAGGTTTCAGAGTTTGTATCGTGAAAGGGAGAGGGGAAAAATGTTTGACCCCTCCCCATTTTGGCACCAAAAGTAGCGACGCCTCTAGGTAGTTTATCTCTCGTCACCGAAATTCTCGAACATTTTCATCAGGGTGAAGGGTAGAATTCGAGGGTGCTGATGAATCTTTCGTTAATTTATACAAATATAAATACAAGCAAGACAAAAATCATAATGGTAAACTCAACCAAAGAAAAGTATATCTCTCTGGTAGGAAATGCACTGGAAGAAGTGGAGTCCTTCACGTACTTAGGTAGCACCATTGACATACATTGTGGATCCGAAGCGAAAGTAAGGTCTAGAACTACAAAAGCTAGGTCAAAATCTGGGAGTAAAAGGAGCTGACTCTTCAAACCAAAGTCAGAATTTTCACCACAAAAGCCAAAACAGGCCTACTATATGGAGCAGATACTTGGAGCACATCAGCAAACATCACGCAAAAAGTACAGACCTTCATAAATACTTGTCTTAGAAAAATCCTGAAATCAAATCGCCAAACAACATCACTAACAGAGACTTACTAGACGGAACATACCAGGAGCCTATTGCTGAAGACATCAAAAGGAAAACATAGATGTAGATAGGGCACACTCTCATCAAACCCCCATACACCATCACCAGACTATCCCTAACTTGAAATTCACAGGGAAAAAGAAAGAGAGAAAGCCCCAAAATACATGGAGACGCGAGCTGGAGGGAGACACAGAAATTATGGGATACACATGGAAGCAACTGAAAAGGAACGCACAGGACAGAGATGAATGGACAATTCTTGTAGATGCCCTATGCCCAAGACGGGGTAAAAAGGCATAAGTACAGAAGTAAGTGAGATGAATCTTGAGAGGTGGAAGGTTCTGGGGAGCCTTTATCCAAATATTTTTTTTTATTACTTCACAATCAAGCGGCGCATTTTAGAGTCTAGTTGAATTTAATGTTCCTATCAGACTTTTTGATCAGGAACAAGACATTTTGAAGGTTCTGTGGAGGCATTATGGTGCCAGTGTCATACATAACTGAATTCACTTTAGTTGTGGCGAGCACCAGGGTAAACTTTGGCACCAGATTATATTCAACCCCATTCTATAACATTGATCAGCGTGAGTAAAGGTGTGCAGAGATTGAAGTTGCTGAAGACAGTCACGCAAACTCAAAATGCAAGGGTGCATGTTGGCGCTTACTTGAATTCGTTGTTTCTTTCAGACAATTTTGAGGTGACATTTTAAACTTTCGCATGGGACGCGCCCAAATTAGCCATAATAATGTTCAAAGACATCTTTAACGCCTCACCAAGGGGACATTAGCTAAATTCATTCCAGTTCTGGCGCCCTGGAGGGTGTGCATTTTCCGTAGCTTAATATCGCCTATTAAATCTTTTTATTCGCTTTCGATATAATAATTGATGAAATGTGCACTATTGGTATGCGACCGTCAAATACTTAATTTAAAAATATATAGTTTTTTTTTAAAGTTTACATTTTATATAACTCACCATTCATGGAATCGAGTATATTTATAATAATGGTAATAAAAATATATATATTTTTTAAATTTAATTTATAATTAAATTAACACTTATCCCTACTTTAAAACTTATGCTTTTTATAATGAAATGTAATTTGAAAATAGATTGCGTATGCTTGATACTTTGCAAGAACTATATTTGAATTGTAGACCTTGATTTTGAAGTTAAGGTAGTTTAATACAGTGCTTTTGAAGTCTGTACATTTTGAAGTTGCAAGAAATAAATGAATAAAAAGACCGACACTTGCGAACAACGGGAGTTGAGCCTAGGAATCAGGAGCGTCCAGTACGCTATTATTAATCGAAAACTGTAAGCCTTTAACAAGATTGGCCTTATACATACGGATTATCAAATATATCGAACGTAGCGATATTTCCTAAATTCGACTAATTGTAATCGGCTACAGGCACCAGATACTATTCTTTTTAAAACTGTTTAAAAATAACTATTTTGTAGTTTTAATTTTTAAAAAAATGTATATAATCGTTATATTGTTGTGCACATTTTGCTTCGGGGGTCACTGGACTTTTCCCGGTGGGGTCAGTGCACCCCCCGCCCCCGAGAAATGGCTTAAAGAAACCCAGTTCGTGTGTTAACGTCTCATTGTCCACACGAAACATATAATTCGAATATAATTGTAGAAGTGTATTTTTCGAATTGTTTATCAAATCTAAATGGACACTTTTATATCATATTGAATCGAGATATATCTGTGAAATGTATATATCTATAGTTAATTCCGTCCGGGGGCGGCCCAAGATTTTTGCCATCACTTAACCACGAACAAAAAACAGTTGGCCGAAAATGCATTGCCCCCTCCCGCCCCCCTCCAACCTTTTTTATTTAAAGAAATAAAACTGCTGACCTTCCTACTGGTTGGTCAGCTTTTCTCATAAATATCCAAATTTTATAGCTGCTACCAGTTAGTACTTTCTACAAACAAACAAAAATAATTTTTAAATAAATTTGTGTAAATAGTTTATTAGTTTAAAAAAAAAATATTTTTTACCCCGTATAATTTTTGAAAAATCTAATTTCCGCCATTTTGAAATATCTTGTCCATTTCCTGTTCTGTAATGAGCCAACCAGACGAGTCAGCAACGCACGAGGCAAGCCGCACCGTATTTTGGGCTCGCTAACAGCCCCGACACTCAATCATGGCTCAATGCAAGCTTTAATCAATGCTAAGAACGCTACGCCGGGCGGACCAGTCAAGTTTATTTGGTTTCGATTGATACGCCCAGGGGCCGCGTTCAGATAGCTATGTACAAAAGCCGAACGTCTCGACTTGCTTGGAACGTCTCCCACAGAGGAACTAAGCAGCAGCACACCACAAACCAGACAGGTTTCGGTTGATAGATCCGGATTTCCCTACCTGTTGAATTGAAAAGAAGTTGAAACTCATTGGAAAGTTAGCAAGAGTTTTATATTATTTTAAAAAAATATTAAGAGTTAACACAAATAATGCATGGTTGGTTTCTTAGTTAACTAATGCTCAGTTAACATGATCGAATATTCGTCAAATTTTCGTCGAATTTCCCGCTGTTTTGATTAATTATAAAAAGTGTTGGACTGCAATAAAGTGTTTTGATTAAATAAAGCTTTCAAAAAGAAATCTGACGAAAAATTGACAAACATGTGATCGTTCGAAGTGAGCATGGTCTTTTCATCATGTGTCACCAATTATACTTGGTTTCCCGAGAAAATGATTCAGGGTTCATCCTGACAACGTCCATGAAGAATAGCATCAACTGTATAAGCTGGTCAAACTGCTACTAATGGAAACTGTGTCACTGATAATTTTTTAACAAAATAATTAAAAAGATTTATTTTAAAATTCTTTTAAATAGCCTTCTTCACAGCTCTAAAGTGTCGCGGTTGTGCACTTAAAGATGTGAGTTGGGGGAAGGAGGGGGGGGTCAAGTGGACGACTCACTATAATTTGAATCTTAAAATGTTAGGAAATGCGAGTGGTGTAAGTGTGGGGAAAATGTACAGAAAAGTCACGGAGAAGAAAACAACAAATCTACATTGAGATATGAAAGCTTGCAACGAGGGTAATAGGGGGGGGGAGAGACTGCAATCAGGTTAGCGCAATATAAAATGAGAAATTGACATTTTATATTGCTTGCCATGAGATCATCCCAACGTGTGATCTAGGTAAATAAACAAATCTATAACGGATTAATCACATTTTTAAAGATAAATTAATCACAATTTTATGGCTGCAGACAAGCTGTTGATATAAGTTGTGTATGAGGAAAGAGGGGACTAAAAATCTCATCTAGAGTGAAAACGAACAGCTTTCAACGTGATCTTCATGCAACAGGTTATGCGATGGTATTCTTCAATCTCTTTTTCTTTTTATCTGTCCATTGAACTGTTGTATTTGGGTTGGTAGCTGATGAAATTGGGTTGGTAAATGTTGTATTTGGGTTGTTAGCTGTGGTACTTGGGTTGGTAGGTATCGCAGTTGGGATGGTAACCGTTGTAGTCGGGTTGGTAACTGCCAAAGTCGGGTTGGTAGTTGTTGTAGTTTGGTTGCTTGCTGTTGTAGTTGGAGCACTAATTTGTTGTGCGAATCATCATCTATGTAGTTCGATGCGATGGGGAAAAATAACAAATCCTCGAATATCAAATCCCATCCACTGTAAAACTATCAAACATTAAATTTTTTAGAACTACTTTGGAACGCGGCCTAACTTCTCATCTCCGTTCTTGAAGATTGTAAAATGCTGAAAGTGGAGCAGAGACGTGAAGGAATTAGTTTGAGTTTTCCCCACAGCAGTAGATCGATAGTTGGGGTGGAGGGTGGGGGGGTTTTCTGTGGGGGAGGGGTGGTAGGCGGGGGGCATAGGCGATGAAGGTTGTACTTTGAGACCAGACGGGCACCAGTGTATTAGGACGGAGCCACAAGCTTTTTGTACTGGGCGCTTTCTTCCAAGACACCGAATGGTAGGGAATGGTAGGGCAAACAAAAGACTTGATGTTTGAATGACGGTGTCCCTGCCTGCGGTCAGTCAATGAGGACTTGCTCTATTCTGCTAGGATGTGCTAGGATGTAACGATCGGATGTGTGAAACTTTGGTGAGAACTTACAAATAAATAGTTTTAGATTAGTCAATTCTGAATGTATTTTTGTTTGTGTTGCTTAAATATTTAAAAAAAAAAATTCAATTCTTAAAAATTCAATTCTTAAAAATTCCACAATTTCTAGGCGCTAAATAACTTAAGCTGATACAAACGACTTGATGTTGGTCACATAGAGCGACATTTCTTTTTGATATGATGCACAAAGCTTTTAATGACGTAAAATATATTAAACAACAAGCTATCGGACATTCGACATTTTAGGCCTTCTTGACATGACGTGAAATAGGAATTGAAAAGAAAACTACTGTTAAAAAACAAAAACAACAACAACAAAAAAAAAAAAAAACAACAACAACACAACAGCTCATGATTAGAAGAAATGAGTAGCATGTACAATGTAAATTGTTTTCTACGCATTTGGTCCCCCCACCCCCCTCTCTCGCTCTCTCTCTTTTTTCCTTTCTATTTCTATTTCTCTGTGTAGATCTCACACTTGATTATTTACATCTGCACTTAAACTTTTCTGTCATAAACGTATACGTATTAATATATATATAAAAAAAAACTATCATGAAACAATTGTTTAGTCACTTTAAAAAAAAAAAGCTTTGCCGTGTCTACTTACTTTACACCAGGCTGAGCTCTCAACGCGTATGTTCAGGTTGTTCCACGTTCAACATGACGTTGATTTGATGATTCATAAAGGTCAAGACCATGCTCAGCTTCACGCATATTTTTATTACGTGTCTATCTGGATTAGTTCTAAAGGCAGGTTCCATAAAATTTGTTTGATGACTTTCATTGTCCTTCAAACAAGATGCATGTTTATAATTTGTGCTCAATTATTTCTTTTTTTTTTTTTAAAATAATTTAAACTTAATGGAATCGAAATGATAATAATTTTTTTTTAAAGACTTGATCTACTTAAACAACGTTGTGTTGAAAATAATGTATGTTGTTTATAAAGAGCTTTAATATGTTAAACGTTGTCAACAACGTGCCTCTCCTGCAAATGTTTACTCTCTGACGTGCAGCTGACTTCCTGTGACACGCCCCCAGACTATGACCAGCCTCCGTCCCCAGCCTGGTCTCCTGCTGAAGGTCACCAAGACTGCTCCTTCTGGGACCAGACAGGATGCAGTAAAGGGGAGTGTTGTGTTAAAGAGGTAGGCCTCATTATTAAGCGGGCTCAACATTCCATCTTCTGTGTACTCGTCCGTGAATAAGTTCAATGCTAACCGGTGTGTCGTCGAAATATCTAAACTAATAAATAAATCCTGAGTGGGTCTTACGTGTCCGCCGCTCTCATTGCGCACGGCGATGCGCCCTTTGTTGTGTCTTCCCCCGACGCGTGCTTCATCGCTTACGCACCAAATGCACACAAAAGAACATCTGGATGCTCAATTTTGGTGCAAAGAGTGATTGCCCTTTTAAGGAGCTGGCCGTAATCTTTGAACTGTAGCTTAAAACGTAGAATGGACATTAATTTACACTCGCAACGTTATTGCATGGCCTTAGCTAATTTATCAATAGCTTGTAAGACATCACAGAGAAAAAAAAATCTTAAGCATTTATTGGGAAAAAAAAGAATGATACGAAAAAAAAAAAGCATCTGAAAGAAGAATGGTATTAATACGCTATAGAACCAAGTCACGAGATTTTTTCTTGCTTAAAAAAATAATCCAGAAATACGAGTGATATTAAAGAGGACGATGCGCGCATGCACATTGAGAGATAAGGGTCGTGATAATACATTAATAAACCACCTGAATAGATTACCGCGGTTGTCACAGATTTTAAATGAGCCAAAGGAAAAAAAAATATTGAATGCTTCTATCCCATCCCATTGACATCAGCGAATGTACACAATTTACGCAATGTACGCATTCTTTAGCTAAAAGATTTTTTTTTAAACACTAATGGATGATATCGATTTCCTCCTTTAAAACTACATTAATTTGAGTGCAGCCCACAGATAACCTTACTGAAATATGCTTCCTTCGCCGGTGGCGTTATCGTAATCTGATACCTTTCCGACATACAAGAAGATCTTTAATAAATGGGATGACTTTATGGGTAACACTAGTTTGATTTTTTTTTAAAAAAAGACATTCCTCCTCATATTTCTCTTTTCATTGGCCAACAGTTGTATTACACATTGATCATATGGACAGTGATCGGTTATAAAGTATCGAAGCGACCTGCTGGTTCTTTGTGTTTGGTTAATCAGAATTACATTGAACATCCGACGGGCGTTACAAAGCACGCTGTTTAATATTTGATACGTCTACTTGGAGGAAGTCCCGTTTTTTTTTTTTTTTTTGTGTGCAACACGCTAAAAGTATTGACTTAGCAACTGAGCTCTTAAATAATGAATAGCAACACTACCACGTTACATACTTTCATGTCTAGCACGCCCAGCACTTCTTTATTTTACTTGGAGGAAGTCCCGTTTTTTTTTTTTTTTTTTTGTGTGCAACACGCTAAAAGTATTGACTTAGCAACTGAGCTCTTAAATAATGAATAGCAACACTACCACGTTAGATACTTGCATGTCTAGCACGCCCAGCACTTCGTTATTTCAACACGGCCTTTGAAATTCGGACTTTAATTACGGCGATACAACTTGTTGTTTCAGCCCGTGTTTCATTCCATGCTTTCATTCTATGCTTTTATACCATGCCTTCATTTCAGGCTTTCATTCAAAGCTTTCGATTTCATGCTTTCAGACCTTGCTTTCATTTCATGCTTTCAGACCTTGCTTTCATTTCATGGTTTCAAACCATACCTTCATTTCTTGCTATTGAAATGAATGTACTGTTTAAAATAATACTTTAATTTCATGCTTTCATATTATGCTTTCATACCATACCTTCATTTCGGGCTATTGAAATGAATGTAGTATTTAAAATAATGCTTTCATTTCATGCTTTCATTTCATGCTTTCATTTCGTGCTTTCATTTCATGCTTTCATACCATGCTTTCATACCATGCTTTCATACCATGATTCATACCATGCTTTCATACCATGCTTTCATACCATGCTTTCATACCATACCCTCATTACAGGCTATTGAAATGAATGTACTATTTAAAATAATGCTTTCATTTCATGCTTTCATAATTTTCTTTTGTACCATCCTTTCATTTTATGCTTTCATTTCATGATTTCATTTCATGCTTTCATACCTTGCTTTCGTACCATCCTTTCATTTCATGCTTTCTTTAAATTTCATGCTTTCATACCTTGCTTTCGTATCATCCTTTCATTTCATGCTTTTATTTCATGCTTTCATACCTTTCCTTCGTACCAATCTTTCATCTAATGCTTTAATTTCATGCTTTCATTTCATGATTTCATTTCATGCTTTCATTTCATTCTTCATTTCATACTTTCATTTCATGATTTCATACCTTGCTTTCGTAACATACTTTCAATTAATGCTTTCATTACATGCCTTCATACCTTGATTTCGTACCTTCCTTTGATTTCATGCTTTCATTTCATGCTTTCATTTCATGCTTTTATAACTTGCTTTTGTACCATCCTTTCCTTTCATGCTTTTATAACTTGATTTAGTCCCATCCTTTCATTTCATGCTTTTTTCATGCTTTCATATCTTGCTTTCCTACCATCCGTTCATTTCATCCTTTCATACCTTTCTTTTGTACCATCCATTCATTTCATGTTTTCATACCTTTCTTTTGTACCATCCATTCATTTCATGCTTTCATTTCATTGCTTTCATACCTTGCTTTCATACCATGCTTTTATTTCATGCTTTCATGTCCCAAGTGACACATTATTTTAAAGAGTATATTCATTTCAATAGCGGTAAGTGTTTTTTGTTTTTTTTTAAATCTCACTGGCTCTCGCATGTCTCAGTTTTATCAAAACTCAAACAAAAATTAACCACCAGGCACCAGACATTTCTAAGAGTCTTCACCCCCCCCAACCACTTGTGACCCCCAGGCACCAGGCATTTCTAGAGTCTTCAACCCCCCCACCCCTAACCACTTATGACCCCAAGGCACCAGACATTTCTAAAGTCTTCAACCCCCCCCCCCTTTACCACTTATGACCATCCCAAGGCACCCGACATTTCTAAAGTCTTCACCCCCCCCCCCCTTTACCACTTATGACCACCAGGCACCTGACATTCCCAGAGTCTTCAACTCCCCACCACTTGCGAACACTTGCTGTGTGCTTTTATTTCCATTAACACCAACTTTGCCGGGAGCGATTGACATGACGTAAACACTGGCAGCTTGATGTCCGTGAGATCGATGGAAGCACCGCCATAACTGTCGACAGCACTCACTAGAAATAACAGTCAGCCGCTGTCGCCTATCTTAAAGTCTCACCCCCCAGCCCCTACACCTGCAGCCATGCGCCCTCCTCCCCCTCTCACACTTATGTTATACTTGCACTTAATATTTTTATTTCTTAGATGAAAATTCCATTTTTTTTTCAATGAAGATCGGTCAATAAGATTAGTAGTGAATGTGGCCGGCGTTTCTCAGGGTTGTATACGGTTTAAAAAAACAACAACAAAACAATCTCCTAAAGCGTAATCAGAGTAAATGCCAATAGGGCCACTTTCAAAAGCACTCAAAGAACAACATCAAATCTTAAACTGTGTGGTTGAGCCATATACTTACTGATTGGAATGGCACCAACCATTTGTCTTATTTCCTGTTTCCAAATGTGGTCCTTTTCTGGTTTTGCCAGCAAGCAGCTCGCCTTAAGCATCTCGTCTCTCAGGTGACTATTTTTCTCTCGGGACTTTTATTCAGAGCCCAGGCTTGACCCTGTAATATTACCGTGTGATTTTTAAACAAAAAATCAGTAACACAATGTGTACGTAAACTTAGTTGTTCTTGTATTTAAGACGCTGATAATATGTGTACACCATTGAAATGGTTTAACAAAAGACGTGTAACATATATGGACTAAAATTGTTCCGTGTGTAACAAATGATGCTTTTTGAGACATTGCTATTCCCACTGAATGCACCCACCCAATGGGGAGAGGCAGTTTTACTTAATGCTGATATGATGCTAAATCACAATAGGACATACAATTCTCCCTCCCAGGCACACATCTACTATATAATAAACTTAGTAATAGAACTAATTTTTAAAAAAACACCCTAGACTGTAAACCCCTAGGCACCCCGGGCGCCTGGTGGCCGAGTGGTCTTAACTAAGTCGATCCCCAGCAAAAGCCTAGGCCAGCGAAAACGTCACCAGCGCACCGCATGTAAGGGCCTCGTTAACCTTGGATGGCAACTCATCTAAAAGAAGGCCATCTGTGAATTCAAACCCGGAGATGGAGTCCCGTAGGCGGTATGACATTGACATGATGGAAATTCCGACAATCCCCATAAAGAGGGCACAGTGTGACACAACAAATACTACTGGTCATCTACTGCATCCTTGTCTATTTCCAGTCGTCTTGACCAAGTCTGTCTTGTCAACGGATCAAATGGGCAAAAACATGAGAGTGAGTTGGATCAATTGAGCAACTCTCCCTCACTTTAAACAAGGTACAGTTCAGGTCAGGTTACTACTCAAGTCGAAAAATGGCCTTGGTCATCTCTGCGTGCGAAGGACGAACAACAACAGGAACGCAACGCCGCCTCTATGCTCGTCCATGAACTATGTGATAATTTTAATGCGCTGCCTTTGAAAGCATATAGAGTTAAGTTTCATTTATTATGCGTGCGCCAAACAAAAGATTTACATAAAATATTTGCTGGTATTTTTATAGACCATTCTTTATATTTTTTAAAAATCGTTTGATAGATGTTTGAAAGCGAATCATTCTGACTAAAGGATTATTAAAGATATCTCTCGAGGCCATTCTAAATGAAAACAAAATAAAAATTTTTAGTCTTTACCCTCTATATTATAAGATTTTTTTTTTTTATTACAGCTTTTGGTATTAAGGAATTATGGCTAAAGTTTCCACGAACCATCTCTTGGTCAGGAGGAATGCCCACGTCAAATTTGGTTGAGATCCATTTGCTGGTTTTCTCGTGATCGATCGATCCATACGCATACATGCAAACATATAAACGCAGTCACACTAGGCTTTCTATAGTAGATAGTAGAACGCATTAGACGTTTAATAGATTAAATATGTATTTCAAGTAATCAATTTGCGCTAACAGTCTACCGTTAGACGTTAAACCATCGTTAAATTTTAAGTTGTTTTTTTAAATCCTTATGCTTGTGATTGGATGATTTTTTTTAAAGAGCCTTAGTAACCGTCGTTTTCAAAGCCTTAACATTGCCGGGAATTTGTGTGTGTGTGTGTGTGTCCTTTGGGGGGTGTCTGTTTAAACAACCATTGTTTGGATAGCTGTAACAAGACGAGGGAGTTCTGTTGTAGCAACAATCGTTGTGCCAGTTGGTACCTAGCTAGGAGATAATGTTGAAACAACTGTTGTTGGAATAATAATCAGTTTGATGACGCGGGATGCTGTTGTAACAACAATGGGTTGGATAGCTGTCACGTGAGTGGTAGGATCTAATGTGGCAACGATTGTTTGGATAGCTGGTACTTAATGAGAAGCTTCTGGTGCAATCGATGGCACACGCGAGACGCCGTGCTGTACAGAATGATGCACCATTATCTGGAAACGTTCGATCGTCTTCAGACGGCAATGCCAGTGCAACGTTCTACAAAAGATTAGAAATCATTTTAAGAAAAGAAATTTGAAAAAAAAAAACGTTTTTTGCTTTTTTCTAAGTCATTTGATAACAAATTGCTTACTTACAATCTGAATACATACTATCTACTGACACACTGATTACATTTGGCTTTAATCAAACTCTGATCACATATTGTTTAGACAAACTCTGATCACATATTCCTTACTCCTGATCTGATTATAAACTCCTCCTAAAAATCAAGAATTAAAGTAACACATAGGATGGCTTCTATCGTTAAAACTACTTTTTGTAACGGGATAATATCATTAATATAAACTTCTGATATTCATGTATTTTTTTTAAAAAATAGTTTCTCCGGCTTGCAGTAAGACAAGCGATGCTTGCGGAAAGATCGTAGAAACACACGCGTGTTCCGACTTAGCCTAGCCAATTTAAAATTAGCCTTTCTAAATTCGGCTATACATAATGGATTTCGGCTCGTGGATAGACGTATCATTGAATCCACAAGCGCAGCTGTCGTACAAAATCAATATGAAAGCAATATCATTCTTATTCAATGAGAATATCAACACTTATATACCTCCCTGACTATATTATACCATACAATTAGCGTACAGTGTGACGTAGATGGAATGTGTGTCTGCGGTTGTATTTAACAGTGAAAATATGGAGAATCTTATTACAATTCAAACAAAAGAAATTTAGAACACATGGTAAGGGAAAACCGGAAGTAACAAAAAAAAACCAGTGCATGTTTCGCTCAGGAAGACTTATACAGCGAACAAGAGAACACCCCTTTTTTTCCCCTTAGTGGCGGATAACGTCATGTAATACAATTTGTGTTTTTTTTTTATCATCGCTACATGTCTGTCTCGTAGGCAAGAACTTAAGCCAGGAACAGTATGTTTATCATGCCCTTAAACTATATTAGTTAAAACCCCGAAGGTTTGTGCTAGCCTACACTAGACAGAATATGTGTATGTCTTCTCGCATGCTCAAGGCTCGGAAAGAATTCAACCACCCCAGAGTTGGCTCACTCTCACATCCCATTCATCCATGTCTTCCCTCTGCCAATGGGTTGAGTAAAAAAAAAAAAAACAACAGAAATTTAGTCGTAATTATAGCAGCTAAGCTTTGTTATCTTGAGCCCTTAAAGGTTATGTGTGTGTGGGGGGGGGTGTTGAACGGGGCCAATAAGGGCTCACTATATCTGCTGGCCTGAGCAAAAATAATTGTTCCTATGTTACCATTATTGTACACAGAATTCTATCAATGGAAATTTTGAAACTTAAACACTTCTAGCAGATGTGCTTTAAACAAAAAAAATAAAAAAATAAAAATATTACCATTGCCATTTAATTTATTTTTCCATTTCATTTATTAGCTAGTAGGTATATTTAGAATCATTATATATACATACAATAGAACCCGGTTATGTCGACGGCCTATGGGTTTTCGAAAAAGCAATAACCGATGATCGAGGTAAACGAAAACCATTATGGCGGTAATATATATAAATATATATATATATATATATATATGTGTGTGTGTGTGTGTGTGGGTGTATGTGTGCTTGAAATTTCTTTATGTATATGAAGTGTATTAATAAATGTAGGTACTTTAGTAAAAAAAAATAAAACATATCTAAGACTAGATCTAACAGAGTTTGGAAGACACCAGTTCCACAGTAAATCTTCTTGACATTACTGCCTTACTTAAGTTCAAATTGTTGTACACAGAAAGTCAAGCATCTCATTCTATCTGTGCGATCAGCATCTGTTACAATCGTTTTCACTTTTTTTTTTCCCCCAAGCATTATGTTGTTGTTGTTTTTTTCGTCATGAAATAACTCTCTGGAAATTCCCCGTGCTTCTCTTATCGAAACTATTACTATTTCCACCGATCCTCTCTCTCTCTCTCTCTCTCTCTCTCTCTCTCTCTCTCTCTCTCTCCCTCTCTCTTTCTTTCTTTATCAATCCACAGTAATCCACACTTACTAATTCTGTGTTGTATCCACTCTCTCAACCCACTGCTTCTCTTATCGACACTATTACTATTTCCACCGATCCTCTCTCTCTCTCTCTCTCTCTCTCTCTCTCTCTCTCTCTCTCCCTCTCTCTTTCTTTCTTTATCAATCCACAGTAATCCACACTTACTAATTCTGTGTTGTATCCACTCTCTCAACCCACAGCGCATCTGCGCGATTCTTCATGATGAATTTTACCGCACGTAGTAGATGTAGATCTATATTTTACAAATATTTTGCTTTAATATAAAGATTTTCGAACCTTCTGAAAATGGTGCTCAGTGAGGGGTCCCGCTCCGAATGGGGCTCAGTGAGGGAGGACGCTACGACCAACCAGCCCCCCCGCCCTTCCCCCCCCCCCGCACCTCTCCCCACTTTTCGCAGGTTACCGGAAATTTGATCGAAAGAAATTTCGTCGACGGTAAATTGATCGACGGTAATTTGATCGACCGGAAATTTGGTCGAATCTTTTTTTCAGTTCACACGTTAAGATGTTCGTCAAATTTCTTTTATAGTAAAACAAAATAATGCGTTCAAAAAGACATTTGAAGCAAAATTTAAAAGTAAAAACGGAAAAAAAGATTCGACCATATTTCCGTTCGATCAAATTACCGTCGATCAAATTACCGTCGATCAATTTACCGTCGACGAAATTTCTTTCGATCAAATTTCCGGATACGCTTTTGGCACGGACCTGTTGATCAGCTTGCAATATCCTAGTCTGAGAAGACAAAATACGTCTTACGTCAGCGTTACTTCCCCCCCCACCCCACTCTCGGCCACACACACACACACACACATTTTTCTTCCAACTATGGCAAGTTTAATGTCCCTTTAACGCCCAGGGGGGAGAGCAATCTCAGCTCAACGCAAGCCATTAATGCCATAAATAGCCAACCAATCAAAGGTTTGCTCTGCAAGCTTTAAGGCATGTCTCAACTGAGCGTTTTTTTGTTTTGTTTTGTTTTTTTAAATTTTTATTTTACTTTTAAGAATATATATTTCAAGGCTGATGCGATAATCTCTTCCCCCCACCAACACACACACACAGTTGGCACACACATAATGTAGCATGGGTAATATTTCCGTGCCACATTTCAAAATTTAGTTGAAGGTGCATTACAACAAGTTTACATTCTGTGATTTAGAGGGAGAGAGGAACACTAAACCATTAAAATGTGATCCCGCCCCTGTGTGGAAGTACATTTTACATTGTACAGTCTGTACCCATACATGTCTTTCATTAAGCTCTGACTCGCTAAAATGATAGGGATTCGCTGTATGTTGGACGTACTTAATACATTACTAGCCAGAAGTAAAAAAGGGCGTAAAGTATGATTCTTTACGTTCATTACTTTGGGGGCACGCTCATGCATTCCTGTTAACCGTAAAAAATAATTGATTAGAGCCGTATGGATAACGGTACATATGAATTACTTATATGAAGCTATATTTTACTAGAGCCGTATGTATGACGGTACAGACAAATTAGCTACATGCAGCTATATTGACTGGATGCTTATGTGTAACGTTACATATAAATTAGCTATATGCAGCTATACTGACTGGAATTGTCAATGTAACGGTACTTATAAATTAGCTATATGCATCTATACTGACTGGAATTGTCTATGTAACGGTACATATTATACATTAGCTATATGCTTCTATAATGACTGGAATTGTCTTTGTAACGGTACATATAAATTCGCTGTATGCAGCTATATTGACTACAGCTTATATTTAAAGTTACCTATTAATTAGCCATATATAGTTAAAGTCGATGCCGTTATCTAGAAAAATGGTTTTCCCAAATTTTGTCTTATCCTGCTCTCTCTACGAAAAATTTTTCTAATGTAAGCACCCTCAAAAATTGTTGGACTTTTGCATGACTTCATACATAACAATACATTTTATAAAAATAACATATATAACAATACATTAAGTAACGTATTCAATACAATACAATTTAAAATTGAAAATTACTTCTATCCTTTTTAATATTTGAAATACAAATAAAAATGTAAAAATTATAATTCAAATTTGGGATAGAAAGTAAAATTTTAATGTGGGAATTCAAAATGAAAGGGACATAATTTATACGATAACTTTAACGTCAAAGGTTCTACTATTCTCTGAAATAATTTTCCTCGCATCCTCATGAAGTGCCGCTAATCGCTCAAAGGGGACGTGAGCACTTTGTCACGCAAACAACATTAAAAGAACGTTTTAGATGAGTAGCTAAGATGCAGGAAGTAACTTCCTGATAACGCTGATCGATCTTAGCATTACAACAATTGAGATGAAGGAGAGCCCAACTCCTCAGGAAATCTCAAGCCGAACGTCTTCGATCAACAACCATCAATATTTTCCTCCAACCTACCGTCATTGTATCTGCTTGAATGAAGCACGTCCCAGTCTAAAGGGAATGCCCGTTAAATGCGTGATTTCATGCAGCATTATCTTCAGTTGAATGTTGCTTTCATCTTTACTACACATCAGGCGTTCAGTATGTAATTTCATGCAGCATTATCTTCAGTGGAATGATGCTTTCATCTTTACTACACATCAGGCGTTCAGTATGTAATTTCATGCAGCATTATCTTCAGTGGAATGATGCTTTCATCTTCACTACACATCAGGCGTTCAGTATGTAATTTCATGCAGCATTATCTTCAGTTGAATGATGCTTTCATCTTCACTACACATCAGGCGTTCATTATGTAATTTCATGCAGCATTATCTTCAGTGGAATGATGCTTTCATCTTCACTACACATCAGGCGTTCAGTGTGTAATTTCATGCAGCATTATCTTCAGTGGAATGTTGCATTCATCTTCACTACACATCAGGCGTTCAGTATGTGATTTCATGCAGCATTATCTTCAGTTGAATGATGCTTTCATCTTTACCATACATCAGGCGTTCAGTATGTAATGTCATACAGCATTATATTCAGTTGAATGATGCTTTCATCTTTACTACACATCAGGCGTTTAGTATGTAATTTCATGCAGCATTATCTTCAGTTGAATGATGCTTTCATCTTTACTACAGATCAGGCGTTCAGTATGTGATTTCATGCAGCATTATCTTCAGTTGAATGATGCTTTCATCTTTACTACACATCAGGCGTTCAGTATGTGATTTCATGCAGCATTATCTTCAGTGGAATGATGCTTTCATCTTTACTACAGATCAGGCGTTCAGTATGTAATTTCATACAGCATTATCTTCAGTGGAATGATGCTTTCATCTTTACTACACAACAGGCGTTTAGTATGTAATTTCGTGCAGTGCATGGACAGCTTGAGAGGTTCTCACTATTTTTACATTTTAAGTAACACGTCTCATCGAAGGGATTCTATCCTTTATCCGAAGCTCGCATTAGGTGTAAAATAAATGATTAATAACTCCATTAACGAAGAATTCTAGATGGTGTTATTTTTTTAAAACCGGTTTTTGGCAAAAGGCTCCGACGTTTTCAAAGTAAATTTAATTTGTTTGAATTTCATTAATAAAGTCTCTTTATTTCTGACTTACATGTTTCTCTTACGTCTAAATGTGTAATGCCGGCTGATGAGAGAAAATATAGTTTTGTGACCATGGTGAACAGGGCGTCCATGTTGCCGTGTACGGACATTCCCCGCTTCTATGGTCCGATCGTGGCCAATATCGCATCGAAAAACGTGGCAAGGCGTCCATTTTGCCGTGTACGGACATTGTCGGTTTCCGTGATCCGGATATTTAAAAGCGGAAAAGTTCATTTAGTTTTAAATGGTCAATCATTGATTGATGTAATTGTGAAGGTATCTTATTGTTAAGTTGATGTAATTGTAAAAGTATCTTATTCTTAAGTTGATGTAATTGTAAAGGTATCTTATTGTTAAATTGGTGTAATTTTTGAAGGTATTTTATTGTGAAATTGATGTAATTGCGAGTGGATCTTATTGTTAAGTTGATGCAGTTGTGAAAGCATCTTATTGTTAAGTTGATTTAACTGTGAAGGTATCTTATTTTTAAGTTGGTATAATTTTGAACACATCTTATAGCTAAGTTGGTGTAATTGTGAACACCTCCTCCAGTTAAGTTGATGTAATTGTGAACACATCATCTAGTTAAGTTGATGTAATTGTGAAGGTAACTTATTATTAAGGTGATGTAATTGCGAACATATCTTATGGTAAAGTTGATGTAATTGTGAAAATATCCTCTAGTTAAGTTATAGGAGCCAGAATGATCAATTCATTGATCTTGGGCCCTTAAAATATAGAAGAAGTAGAAGAAGTTTATGTAATTGTAAAGATATCTTATTTTTAAGCTGAAGTGTTTATCCTTCAAAATAATTTTTTTTTTAAATTAACGCCGAAATTGAAAAACCATATTTTGTATTCTATCTTTGATGCGGTCACATACGGACTTTTCAGATAATTCCTGTCTTGATGTCATTCTTTCGTCACGAATCATCCATTAGGATATTGCAAACCGTTGTCATTGGAGGAGCCAAAGACAAATCAATATCCTCATCGATTGGTCTTCCCCTTCCCAGCCAGCCTGGTGTTTCAGCTGCGACTGGCCCCGATATATATATATATATATATATATATATATATATATATATATATATATATATATATATATATATATTTATATGGTTCGTCCATCGCATATGGCGATGACCAAGACATTGACTTGAGTAGTAGCCTTGACTTAAGTTGTATTTTGTTAAAATGAGGGAGAATTGCTCAGTTCGTCCGGCTCACACGCTCGTCTTAGCCTATTTGATCCAATGGCAAGACTTAGTCAAGACGACTGGAAATAGACCAGGATCCAGTAGATGACCAGTAGTGTTTCTTGTGTTGTGTCTCATTGTGCTCTCAATGCGTTCCACGTCGCAGTAGTTGAAATTTGCATTGTGTCATCCCGCCGACAGGCTCCTACATTACTAAAGTGTTGCCAACATTTAATATCACATCGCTCACAGCGTGTTATAATTTTATAATCTTTTAATTTAAAATATTTTCTGGTCTACCCAATTTGGTTTGTGACGTCTTTTAAAACCGAATTATTTTAGACATTCCTGTCTCCTAATGACAGACTTCAGAGTTTATTATCGTCAGACTCAGGGTATCTCATTGATAGACTTTCAATGAGACGTTATATCAATGCGATTCAAAATGATAGTATTATTTTGTAAACATATTTAATTGAAAAGCATTCCAGTGGAACATAAAGTTATTAAGCTCATGATTGACAATTAATCACCCAATCTGTATGCTATTTTCTTTCCAATTCTTAAAAATTAATTCTTCTTAAATTCAGTCAATTGTAAATGTGTCAAAATTTATTCCATTTAATTTAATGATATGTTGTTTTTTTTTAAATTCTTACAGGTGATCTCATTTGAAGACCTGGACCAAAATCCTCTGGTGAGCACCATTTGTAAACCTTACCTGGCCCTCGGTGAACTGTGCCTTCGACAGCCTGAGGGCTACCTATGTGAATGTATGCCAGGCTTGCGCTGCGAGTTCAGAAATAACGAGACGTATGGTGTATGTTCGCCGGGGTAGTCTCTCGTCGAACTTACAACTGGTATCAACAAGTCAATCTGTGTTCACCGGGGTAGTCTCTCGTCGAACTTACAACTGGTATCAACTAGTCAATCTATGTTGGCCGGGGCTGTCTCTCGTCGAACTTACAACTGGTATCAACAAGTCAATCCATGTTCGCCGGGGCAGTCTCATGTTAATCTAAAATGTTGTATCAACCAGACAATCTGTGTTCTTTAAGGTTTCCTACGTGGTCAAGCACGCGCTGAGCTGCAGTTTTGTTCAATGCGGCTAGGGTATACCTGTCGTGAAATGATTAATGTGTATAGTGCTTTGGAACAACTGTAATACTTAAATGACCTATCCTACCTCGGAAACAGTTACCATACGTTAAATTAATCAAACATCGAAGGCTTAAAATTAACAATGTATGGCCATTGTTTTTTTAGAAGTACCAATGATAAAATAACGTTTTTTATTTTTAATGTACACATTGCACGAACGAATATCTACTAGCCATTGCACAATTAACCACCTGTTATTCGAGGCATCATGCTAGATTGACAAACTTCTTAAAGTAATGAACATTGTCAATTATGAATAAGTACAATACAACAGTTATATCGTTGCCAGCTATATATGGTATTAATTTGTAGAGAATTTCTTACTTAAAAATAATAGCAATAAATTATTAACGATAGTTTTCTGAAATAAGAAATCCAGCGCTCTGACCTCTGACCTCCTAATGCCTACACATCGATCGATCGATCAACCATTTCGATGAAACTTGTTGGAGTCAGCCAGTAAGGGAATGTTTTGTAGTTTGAAATGTTATGGTGAAGAGACAATTCTTAAAAACTTCCACAAATGCCATACATTCATTAAGAACACAGTGACTTCCATTGTCAAATTAACATATGTATGAGCTCTTAAATGTTACTCTTTGGAAATACGAATAATTTAAATAATGTATTTCAATTGATTTAACCGATTCTCATTCGAGCTTAAGGAAATGAACTCTTTAAATTAAAGCGAAAAAAATTGAATGAAAATGGGGGCTTAACAATTTTAATCTTTGACCCGTACAGTTTCTTTAAATTATCATATGTTGCTTCCCTTGATTTATGCGTCTGTTCTTTTGGGGGAAAATTGAAAAAAAAAAAAATTTGAACAAAAAAAAATTGAAAAAGGACAGTTTTCACAGCCATAGAGCCATTCGATAGGATTCAACAGAGGAGAAGGGTCTAAGCGTCATATTTTATTTGGCGCATTCTAGCTAGTCAA
This sequence comes from Lymnaea stagnalis, assembly GCA_964033795.1. Classification (NCBI taxonomy): domain Eukaryota; kingdom Metazoa; phylum Mollusca; class Gastropoda; family Lymnaeidae; genus Lymnaea; species Lymnaea stagnalis. The sequence continues at coordinate 300,512 of CAXITT010000414.1, read as the reverse complement.
ATTTCCAAAGGTTAAGTCTCACAGACCTTTGATGACACACTGATAAGCATGCTTATCGATTTTGACATCGTGTTGACTGGCCTTTCAACAAGACATTACATAGCATTGTAGATTGTAAAGATGTCAGTCGCTATGCCAGTTGTCATCAGTTAAATGCAATATACGTTAAGTTTCATGTGTTTGACGATCAACGGGGCATTTCAACTGTTTCACAGACAACATGACATTTCAACTGTGTCATGATCAACATGACATTTCAACTACGTCATAATAATCATGCAATTTCAACTGTGCAATTTTTAACATGAAATTCGAGTGATGAAACGACTAACATGATATTTCTGTTGTGTTATACTAAACAAGTCATTTCCATTGTGTTATGATCCACATGGCATTTCAACTGTACCATGACCCACATGACTGGTTCAATTTTAGTCATCATAGGCAGGACAATAGTATGTGGAAGGGGGGGGGGGTCAGAAAGTTCTAGAAGGATCGCATTCTTCCCAAACCTCTGTAGGATCCCATGACGAGTGTATTTAAACTGCGACTGAGACTCTACAAGGTTAGTGGGGGTTTAAAAAAAAAATTAATGATCACTTAATGAACGACCACTTGTTTTTTTTATCCGTCTCTTAATTCGGACCGAACAGTTTATTATGTTTTTAACAACACTCTTTCTAAAGCTCAGCCCATGACAATTTTATGCTGTCTACCGGAGAGAAGGTAGCATCAAAAACTATCTTATGATCCATCCGTACAAGAATTGTATTACCCTTGAACATGTTCAAAAATATGTGTTACTCCAAAAAGGGTGCAGGAATTCTTTACCAACGGGTTTTCCCCTGTGCGAGGACAAGTGATTAGGAGAACAGAGGAACAATCTAGTTTCAAGTAACAATATAAATGATGATAATATATTTTAAAATGTCATCATCAACACTGCTTGCTTTTTTTTATTACTTATTTAGTTTTACAAATCTTTTTGTGTTCTCAAGATTAAGATCAAACTAAGACAGATTATAAGAACAAATATTTGAACTGTACACTTCTAATTATAGCACACAAATGGGTATCTTTGATTTGTCTGCATTCAGCCTTTTTCTTTTGTTCATTTTCTATAAGAATTTTGTTTTAATAAAAATTTGGATTGTCATGATTATAATTGTTATTGTTGAATTATCATTTTTATGCAAAATGCTTCTTATCACATTTTTATGTTATTCCGAGACTGTAAGGGTTACTGCTTTTACATATAATCAGGATATGCAGAGAATGCTGCAATGCTAAAATGATACAATGGTATAATGGTATAATGGAACAATCTACAATGCTATAACAATGGTTCAATGGTACAATGCTACAATGGCACAGTGGTACAATGATACAATATTACAATGGCACAATTTACAGTGCTATACAATAGTACAATGCTACAATGGTTCAATGCTACAATGGTGCAATGCTACAATGTAAATTACTCTGCTGTGAAGGAAGGCTTTAACGGGGTCGTTCTCAAGTTTTCATTTAACCCACATTTTTATTTCACTCTCATCATTGCTGTCATCACACAAAGACAGTCATTTGATGACAACAAGCCCAGGAACAATGTTTCACTGGTATCGTTTCCCTTACTTCTTTCTTTTTGCCCCTTCAATAACTTATGTAAATAAAAAAAAAATTGTAAATGGGATGCCTATTAAATCAATACCTCATTACACCTCCTAAGGTCGAGATCATATACGTTTTAAAAAAAATATATATTTTATTTTGGACTTTATGGCAGTGCCCTTTAAAAATGAAGGGTCCCTAGGCAAGCACGTCATTTCCTTTTAGCTTCACCCGGTACTGCTAGGATGCTATCTAAATATAACCAAGACTTTGATCTGCATTTTGTTTGTTAAGAGCTGGTACTGAGTAACATTCGAGTTAGAGTTAATGTTTAAAGCGTATGGAACGATAAGGTTCGTGAAGAATGATAAGTCATGCTAATTGTTGCTTATTTAAATACTCTTTTAGCAAGACAGATGACAGACGTATTATTGAAATTAATGCGGCACACACAATTGGTGTAAATAAAAACAATATAATGTTCAGCTTAAAGCGTCGGTTCATACTATCAAATTTTCCTTCAAACTTTTGATGTAATGTGTGTTCGAAGCCTTGTCACAACTTTCAAATCATCATTTGATCCAATTACTTTGGCATGCAATTTATTTTAGTATTATTGCGCAACCACCATATCACGTGAACAAACACTAAAAATAAAAAGAAGTTCACCAATCCAGGTCGTGTTTACATTGACTACGCTGTTATCAAAACAACAGCAGACTCCCAAAAAAGAATTATTTAGTTAATTTAGAAAAAGATATAACATAATAATTATAAAATAAATGGGCGCAGTGCATGATAAAATTGAAATTTATTTTTATACAGGCTAGTCACTAATCACTAAGTTAGAACTTAGACTTAGGATAAATAATTTATAATTTTTACTAGTTTCTTCTTTCTGATTCTGCTACGGCTACGACTAGCATCTGCGACTTTAATTGTAATGAGACAAAGTTCGAATTAAAAAGTTTTAGTTTATACATTCATCATTACAACAAAACAAATATATTCAAACAACGCTAAAATAATAATTTTGAAGTTTAAATTTGTAATAAGTACATCTTGTCTACTGGGTACATTTGCGAAAGAAAAAAAAAAGTGTATTTGTCTTGGAGAAAAAGAGTATCGCGGGTTGTTGAATATCATTTCTGCTCTCATATCATTTGGTGTTGTCATTGGTTTGTTCTAAGTAAACATGGATCGGGTGACGTCACCGTGAATGAAGAGGAAGGAAATCATTCAGAGTAAAGGTAAACATTTTATTTTAAAAACTGTATCAATGGGTCTGTTTTAATTAACCCTGCTTAACTTACTGGAATCGAGTTTAGGAACAACGAAGATGATTTTGAAACCAAGCCAAAGTGGTAAAAGAAGCGGCTGCCACGGGCAAGCTACTCTGTTGTACACGAATTCGAACGTATCCCATACTTTTGGATGGGTACACGTCATAGTGGAAGTAGATAAGATCCTTTTTCTATTTAAAATTGTGTTGATCAAACATGGTTTTACTTGCACACGTCGGGCAACGTGATTTACACCGTCCTGTGTGAAAAATGAGGAAAATCTTATGTACGGGAAGATATGTCATTAAATATATAGCATGATCAAAATAGTTGTTGGGATTGAGAAATGTTTAGCGTAAAGGGGCAAGATAATATATAGAATGAGTGTGGGCTCGGTAGGGCAACAAGTTGTGGGCTTATGTTAAAAGAACATTCTTTTTTTGAGAATATCAAGATCATTAGAAACGTGGCTTATTATTGGAGACAATGGGCTTATTCTCAATTAGAAAGTGGGTTTTGTAAAAACTAAATGTATGATTGACGTACTTTGAAGCTCTTTTGGTGGAGAGCTGAATGGTAATAATATTATTAGCATGTATATACAATGTTGGGGTGACTGATGAGTTATGGAGAGTTAGGTTCACAGATGCTCAGGATAAGAGCAGAATGGTCAGTACATGACCGGTGTTGTTGAGCTATAAGTGAATCAGGGGAGAATCCTAGAACAGAAATTGGTTGATTTTTTAAAACACCCGAGTCGGGGATACTAACAAGCCAAGAGACAGTGCCGTCTTGTGGCACTGACAAGCCAAGAGACAGTGCCGTCTTGTGGCACTGACAAGCCAAGAGACAGTGCCGTCTTGTGGCACTGACAAGCCAAGAGACGGTGTCGTCTTGTGGCACTGACAAGCCAAGAGACAGTGCCGTCTTGTGGCACTGACAAGCCAAGAGACGGTGCCGTCTTGTGGCACTGGACAATCTTGTGGCACTGACACAGTCTTGTGGCACTAACACAATCTTGTGGCACTGACACAGTCTTGTGGCACTGACACAGTCTTGTGGCACTGAAACAGTCTTGTGGCACAGACACAGTCTTGTGGCACTTACACAGTCTTGAGGTACTGACACATCATGGGCAGTGCAGTTGCTCATCCCCCCCCCTCCAAATCGCCACATGCTGTAAAGACGGCTATGACCTAGTGCCATGTACACTCTGAACGTGATTTTGAAAAAAATGTCAATGAACGAGTTGGAGCCCGTTAATATGGCGTTTCATTTGTTCCATCATATCGAAACCGTCTGTGAAACCCAATCATGTCAGCGTTTCATTTGTTCCATCATATCGAAACCGTCTGTGAAACCCAATCATGTCAATATCGAACCTGACAGAATGAGCCAGGGAGTGTTCGTCAATAGAAAGTGTTTTTAAATTTTTGTACTCTGGTAATTTTGATATAAGATGTAAGAGACGTCAGCAAGTAGAATAATATGAGAACACCTGCTTGGCGTCATATATTATTTTGGCATTGGACAAATAAAAGGTTGATTATTTAGATAATATCTTGATATAGCTTTTTTTATAGACCATATTTCAAACTAAAGTGAAACTATATAAGCTCAAGTTCCATTCTTTAAAAAATAAATAATTCATGGTAAAAGCGATAGCTAACACTGATGAACTTCAACCAAATATCGCCGATCATTGCTAATGGTTCTAGTTTTTACTGATGAATTTAATTCATATGGTTATAAATTTTACTGATCAATTAAGACCAAATACCTCCGATCTTTGCTAATGGTTCTAGTTCTTAATGATGAATTTAGACCAAATACCTCCGATCTTTGCTAATGGTTTTAGTTTTTAATGATGAATTTAGACCAAATACCTCCGATCTTTGCTAATGATTCTAGTTTTTAATGATGAATTTAGACCAAATATCTCCGATCTTTGCTAATGGTTCTAGTTCTTAATGATGAATGATGAATTTAGACCAAAAATCCCTAATCATTGCTAATGGTTCTAGTTTTTACTGATGAATTTAGTTCATATGGTTATAAATTTTACTGATCAATTAAGACCAAATAACTCCGATCTTTGATAATGGTTCTAGTTCTTAATGATGAATTTAGACCAAATACCTCAGATCTTTGTTAATGGTTCTAGTTTTTAATGATGAATTTAGACCAAATATCACCGATCTTTGCTAATGGTTCTAGTTCTTAATGATGAATTATGAATTTAGACCAAAAACCCCTTATCATTCCTATGTTTCTACTTTTTACTAAGGAAATTAGATCAAATATCCACAGTCATTGCTAAGGATTCTAGTTCTTAATGATAAATTTAGACCAAAACTCCTCGATCACTGCTAATGGCTTTAGTTTTTGCTCGTGTGAATAGACCTCGTATTGCTGGTCGGCAAAGTAACTGCTGCGAACGTAATCACTAACAAATCACGATTTTTTACATATTTGTATGTGTACAGATGACATTCTAAATCTAAACACTGAACGTGAGATATGAAAGTATCCCGTCCTATCTGTATTGAGACTGATGTGAACTGCAAAAACTAAAGTCTAGTCATAATGTAACTTAAAAACATCTTTTCGAAACGGGACAAACTTATCAACCACTTACTTCACTTAGTAAAGAAGGACTCGACATTTACCGATATTAATGGAATACATAAAAAAATATTATTTTATTCAAATTTCAAACAAACAAAAGCAGTTATCTTGGATAATGGATTTTTTAAAATATTCATTACATGACAATAATAAATACGAGAAATACTTAAAATGGTAATTTAAGATGGGTAGTAACTTAAAAGAAGCATTGTCGGTGGAACGGTGACATGAAATAAGAGAATTATGGTTAAACGTCTGAATGAAAAAGAGATTTGCTGTGCAAGGTCTCAATGTGAAACAGTGTATTGTATTCAAAGGTCTAAATGTAAAATAATGTATTGTATTCAAAGATCTCAATGAAAAAGAGCATTGTCTGGGGGGGGGACTAAAAAAAGAGATGTGTGGTGGAAAGTCTAAAAAGACAGAAAATGTGAAGTGTGGACGGAAGGAATAAATAAGAAAGAGCATTGAGGTGAAAGTTCTAAATAAAAGGAGCATTGTGGTGGAAATTCTAAATTAAAAGGAGCAACGGGGTTGAAGGTCTAAATGAAAAAGTGCATAGTGTTGGAAGGTCTAAATGAAATAAAAGAGCGTTGTGGAAGGAAAGATCATTGATGTCGAAGGTCTAAATGAAAAAAAAGAACACTGTGGATGGAAGGTATAAATGAAAACGATTATTGTGGTTGAAGGTCTAAATGAACATAAAAAGGGGCATAGTGGGGCAAAGATCTAAATGTTCAAATAATTAAAATGTGTCACGGTGGAAGACGACATGGTGTTCAATAATATCCACCGAGATAAGGTAATTCCTACTTTACAATTCAGACCTTGAATCTGTCTATACTGAACCCTTGAATCAGACCTTGATTCTGTCTATACTGAACCCTTGAATCAGACCTTGAGTCTGTCTATACTGAACCCTTGAATCAGACCTTGATTCTGTCTATACTGAACCCTTGAATCAGACCTTGATTCTGTCTATACTGAACCCTTGAATCAGACATTGGTTCTCTCTATATTGAATCTCTTAATCAGACATTGGTTCTAGCTATAATAAATCTCTTAAGCCGATATAGGTTCTCTCTAAATTGAAACTCTTACTCACTCTTTGGTTCAATTTATTCCATAATTCATAGTGAAGCCAATGCCTTGCATTTTTTTTAATCTATGTGTGAGATTATCAAAGATCTGTATTTTTAATCAAAGCATCTCAGTAAGTGGTTCTCAAACTTCCCAATGCCGCGACCCTTTAAAACAGATCCTCTGGTTGCGGTGAGCCCCAAAACAATAAACTTATTTTCGTGGCTACTCTATAAATAAGTGTTTTCCGATGGACACCAATGTAAGGGTTATTCGACCCGCAAAGTGGGGAACGAGACCCACATGTTGAGAACTGCTGGTCTAAGTCATCATCTACCCACAAGTTCCTGTTTTTTTTAAAATATGTATTATTTAAAGCGTGAAACTCCTACTGGAAATATTTGTTATATTTCTGCAGCCTCCAGATTCAACAGTGATATCTCTGCAAGTCATAAGAATCTCATAATGCTTTTCTATGACATATCTGTTATCGAAACTCTATCTACCCATCAACGGATTGTTAAAAAATTCTGTGCTACAACTCTTTTTGTTTACAAAGATTTAAAATGTTAACATGTCTCGCCATTTTGAAAAAAAAATGATATTGATTTAAAAAGCTGTATATATTGTGTGTGAACAATTGAGTCTACATGGGTGTTAATATTTCTTGTTCTGAGATGATGTAGACATTATTTTGAATGGTAATTTTATTCCAATAATAAATGTAGGTTTTGGCAATTTTGTTAATTCGCATTGCTTAAAAGGCTTCTTAAAATCATTTTAAACAAAGTAAAAATATCATTAGAGCAGCGTAGCAAAAGTATCATTAGAGTGGCGTAGCAAAAGTATCATTAGAGCGGCGTAGGAAAAGTATCATTAGAGCCGCGTAGCAAAAGTATCATTAGAGCGGCGTAGCAAAAGTATCATTAGAGCGGCGTAGCAAAAGTATCATTAGAGCGGCGTAGCAAAAGTATCATTAGAGCGGCGAAGCAAAAGTATCATTAGAGCGGCGTAGCAAAAGTATCATTAGAGCGGCGTAGCAAAAGTATCATTAGAGCGGCGTAGCAAAAGTATCATTAGAGCGGCGTAGCAAAAGTATCATTAGAGCGGCGTAGCAAAAGTATCATTATAGCGGCGTAGCAAAAGTATCATTAGAGCGGCGTAGCAAAAGTATCATTATAGCGGCGTAGCAAAAGTATCATTATAGCGGCGTAGCAAAAGTATCATTATAGCGGAGTAGCAAAAGTATCATTATAGCGGCGTAGCAAAAGTATCCTTAGAGCGGTGTAGCAAAAGTATCATTATAGCGGCGTAGCAAAAGTATCATTATAGCGGGGTAGCAAAAGTATCATTATAGCCGCGTAGCAAAAGTATCATTAGAGCGGCATAGCAAAAGTGTCATTAGAGCGGCGTAGCAAAAGTATCATTATAGCGGCATAGCAAAAGTATCATTATAGCGGCGTAGCAAAAGTATCATTATAGCGGCGTAGCAAAAGTATCATTAGAGCGGTGTAGCAAAAGTATCATTAGAGTGGCGTAGCAAAAGTATCATTATAGCGGCGTAGCAAAAGTATCATTATAGCGGCGTAGCAAAAGTATCATTATAGCCGCGTAGCAAAAGTATCATTAGAGCGGCGTAGCAAAAGTATCATTAGAGCGGCGTAGCAAAAGTATCATTATAGTGGCGTAGCAAAAGTATCATTATAGCGGCGTAGCAAAAGTATCATTATAGCGGCGTAGCAAAAGTATCATTATAGCGGCGTAGCAAAAGTATCATTAGAGCGGCGTAGCAAAAGTATCATTATAGCGGCGTAGCAAAAGTATCATTATAGCGGCGTAGCAAAAGTATCATTATAGCGGCGTAGCAAAAGTATCATTATAGCGGCGTAGCAAAAGTATCATTAGAGCGGCGTAGCAAAAGTATCATTATAGCGGCGTAGCAAAAGTATCATTAGAGCGGCGTAGCAAAAGTATCATTATAGCGGCGTAGCAAAAGTATCATTATAGCGGCGTAGCAAAAGTATCATTATAGCGGCATAGCAAAAGTATCATTATAGCGGAGTAGCAAAAGTATCATTATAGCGGCGTAGCAAAAGTATCATTAGAGCGGCGTAGCAAAAGTATCATTATAGCGGCGTAGCAAAAGTATCATTATAGCGGCGTAACAAAAGTATCATTATAGTGGCGTAGCAAAAGTATCATTATAGCGGCGTAGCAAAAGTATCATTAGAGCGGCGTAGCAAAAGTGTCATTAGAGCGGCATAGCAAAAGTATCATTATAGCGGCATAGCAAAAGTATCATTATAGCGGCATAGCAAAAGTATCATTATAGCGGCGTAGCAAAAGTATCATTATAGCGGAGTAGCAAAAGTATCATTATAGCGGCGTAGCAAAAGTATCATTATAGCGGCATAGCAAAAGTATCATTATAGCCGCGTAGCAAAAGTGTCATTAGAGCGGCATAGCAAAAGGATCATTAGAGTGGCGAAGCAAAAGTATCATTATAGCTGCATAGCAAAAGTATCTTTAGAGTGGCGTAGCAAAAGTATCATTAGAGTGGCATAGCAAAAGTATCATTAGAGTGGCGTAGCAAAAGTATCATTAGAGCGGCGTAGCAAAAGTATCTTTAGAGCGGCTATGTGTTGACAGTTGATTAAAATAATGTATGAAATCCCGCTTGCGATGGTTTTGGTTGGCGAAATGTTCACATCATGTACAGTTCAGAAAGGGTAAATAATTCATTAGCAAACATGTATCATTTACAATATGTCAGCATTCTTATGTTCATATATATTCGTGGCCGACTTACAAATATGCAAACACGTTTTGCCGCTCCAAGACTCTGAGCCGTTTGGCAGAAATGACTCGGAGAACATTTTGACAAAAGGAAATAAGCTACGGCAATCAAAGAGATTTTCATCTAAAAGTTAAGGAAAAGGTTTGTTTGAATGCTGACGGAGAAAAAGACTATAGGCTAAGGCAATCAAACAGACGTTCATCTTAAGGTTACTTAAACAGTTGGTTTGAATGATTTACTCGATGCACTTGCGATGGTTGAGCTAGTAAATTACTTCAGACAATTGAGATGGTAACCCTTATTATTTACTTTAGACTCTTGAGATAGTGACGCTAATAAGCTCAGAACGACTCTTTGAGATGAGGACGCAAATAAGTTACTTGTTGGGGTGGTGACAGCAATGTTACATCGGACTCTAAAGGTCGTGACGCTGGTACGTAATCAATTAACACGTTGAAATCACGTCAGAGTTTTATCATCCTTTACCTTTCAGTATTTCATCGAGGGTACAGCCGATATAACTTGTACATGCAAAAGACACAAGCAAACCCCCTACCCAAAATGAGAGTATTAACAACTCTCCTGATCATGCTAGGCACCTTGGCTGTAACCGGCGCAACTCTCAACTCCACGGTCTGGAATGTTATGAACTTGAAGAACAGTGATCTCGTTTGCTGGAAGATGCACTCGTGCCGAGGGGCGTGCCACCAGAATCACGCGGGGCAGTTCCTGTTCGAGTACACGTGCCACTGCGATCCCATCTGCTGGATACACGGTGACTGCTGCCTCGACTACTACGAGGAATGTCTCGGCGTCGACATCAGCTCAAGCGCGGAGACGATCTTGACGGCCGTTCTGTCGACGCTCAACGATTCCCTCCAGCTGTGGGAGTTCTACGACAGTCTGCGGTTGGCCCAGGTGTCCACCTGCTGCGGCATGTACCCGACAAATCAAATATTGGTCTCAAAGTGTGCCAACGACAGTGACACCAGAACACGATTCGCCGCCTTACACGAGCGGATGAACGATCCAGCGAGCCCTCCACATTATTTGCGTGGTTTGTCGTTGGAGGAGATCGAACTACGCTGCGATTCCGACGCAGCAAAAAATTACGGGAATGTGTATCCACGGCATCCACTAGATGACATTATCTCAGACTATAGAAATACCGAATTATATGTCGTCTTTCGGAACACATTTTGTTTGTTATGCAATGGTTTTGAGTTTAGTCAGAGTGACCATACAGCATACGTGAGATGCCCCGCTTCAGACAATCATCTTTTAACTGCCGAGTCGCCTTTAAAGTTATCTCGTGAAATGAAAAGGAGAAAATGTTTTCTCTTCAGAGATGTTACAAGGCATAAAGCAAGGGATTGCTTCGAAAATTCCTTACCATTAAGAAACTTCTTCTTAAAGTCTCAAAACACGCTTGAAAGCGTCCTTCGGTTAAATAGCAGTCAGCAGTCGAAACGTCTTCAAAATCAATCTTTTTCGGATGCAGTTATGTGCAGTAGATATTCGTTTAGCCTGGCGAGTTACCGTACCGGGATCCCGTATAAAAATCAACATTGTCTAATGTTGTCTAAGAGTAAAGCCATCGACAGAAATGACTCTTACAAATACTGCAGAACGAAGTTGGGCAATCACATGCCGGCAAAAGAATTTCAATACGTCAAATTTTCTCTAGGCGACGGAGCTTGGACAATGACTATAAATTTGAAACACAACACTAGCTTGGGCGTTCAACCGTGTGCAGAGGAACAGATATACGTGCCGGTACGTGAAGCTTGCCGGAATATAGAATGCACGAACGAGAGGGTTTTGATGGCCGGTAAATGTTTCAAAACGTACGCCTGTGGAAATGAAAGCTCTGGCGAAGGTCCGTGTGGCCGATTCAGAGTCTTACAGACGCCGGTTCGGCATAGGTTATCGTCCTTGTTGTCCAAAGCCAAGGGCAGACAATCGAACGCTAGCTTACCACTTGTGTGGTTTAACGTCTGTCTTGTGCAGGTATGCAGACAACTCATATCTGAAAAGCGAAATGTCGGGTTCGATGAGTTTGACGTCGGGAACGATTCGAAGGCTTCTGAAGTAGAAAGAAGTGTGGCAGTTTTTTGGGAAACCGTCTTTTCTGCTTGGGAATCACTGGAAGCTAACGAAGCGCTATTCGACTTTCAAAAGCGTCTTGAGCACGAATATATAAATATTTGCCGTTTGATTGCATCTTTGGCTTCATCCATCGGGGGAACTGTTTACACGTTGGATCCATGCGAAAAGCCAATTTTTGAAAAAGAAACGAACTGGGATCCTGCAAGGCATAAAACTGAAATATTCGAAAGTGCAACAAAGCACGATATTTTTCAGCTCAAACATCAATACTGGACGATTCTTGAAGATAATGACAATACATCCAATAGTAAAGTTTTAGTTAGGGTGCCATACCTCATCGATTATTTCGGCACGTTGAAGCCAAACAAGCAAATTATTTATCAAAAGCGTAAAGACTTTGATCTGATTGAGGTAAATATTACTTGCCTGCATGAAATGGACGCCAGCGCACCACCGGCACAAAACAACACACGTGACTTACTAAACGAGTCTTCAAGTCAAATGGTCGGTAGACAAAGGGGTGGATGTGGTCATGGGAGAAAACTCCAACGAACCGAAGTGCCCGTTTTTGTCAATGCGGAAGGTGAATATGAGGTAACTCTGGACAAAGGTGAAATACCACATGACCCTTGGCTCTTTGATTTCTTGTTATCATCTACGGTGTCCTTGAACAATGTCCTATTTGAAAGCGCCGTCTTGTCTCTTTGTGTTCTTGAGAACATTACCAACCATATCAATTACCCTGAATGTCCCAGATCCGTCTTCATTAGGCTTATGAATTCCGATTTTGTCATCTATCAAGACGGTTTGATACTCACGCGTGAATTAAAAACGATCGCCAATTTTCTAAATCAGAGCAAATATGATCCGCCGGAAGAGGCCAGTTTAGATTTTGTTATGTCAAAATTGTCTGATAACATAGTCCATGATACACTGTACCTTTACCCAGCCAACTCGTATGTCTTCACGGACCACGGAGCGCTGGTGTGTTCTGATTTTAAGGCAAAATATGAAAGAAGGAGATCACAAAATACCACGAATTCAGGACGATCTCATTCGATTGGATTCAAAATGTCATCAAAAGCCGTTTTTGCTTCTTGCTGTATTGTTTATAGCGTGCTTGTTTTGGAAAATTTGTTTAAATTTTTAAAAAAAAATAAGTTGCTTAAAAAAATGGAATAGTAGAATAAGGTACGTTGAAACTTGAATCAAAAGACAGGACAACAAAATATGAATGTTTTGGCTTAGAGCCATCTTCAGCGAACAGGACAAATGAAAATACAACAAGAAACAGAGCACAGTTTAAAAAAAAAAAAACTTGGGAGATATCCTTTAAGGAGGAGGCTAATGGTTTTGGTTTTGAGTGTAAAGGGACAAGTCCTACAGAGGCTTCTTGAGCGTGGCTTAGTCCCAAAGTAAGACGGGTCAGTTCGTTCATGTCTTTGTTGTCCTGTCTGTGGATTCAAACTTCAACATACCTTGATCTACTATTGCATTTAAACAGCTTGGATGCAGGCCTTCAACTATGATCTTTTTTTTAAAAAAAAATACTGCATTTAAGTCACGTGGAATTAATCTCACATTTTCACAAGGGGAAAGTACATTTAAACAAATTAATTTTGCCTGAAGAGGTACGAACAACATTTTGAAGTCCATTCATTTGTGTACCTAAAGATTTCAGAGTATAAACTAGTTGGAGAAGAGATCTGGAATTGACATTGCGACATCACATCAATGTCTGTGAGTATCATAAGTTCTGATTAAAGGACACTTATATGTTCTGGTCTCAAAGCACCGGTCTATTTTAATCTCGGCTCAGTATATGTCAAAACTGCTAAAATAATAAAGGATTCGATTGTATTTAAAATATCAATGATTGTCCTTAAATAATGATTTTTTCATTGTTTGTAACGCTTTGTATTTACAACGTTATTTAAATTTAAACAATTTAAAGGAAATTATCTATTTTGTTTTTTTTTAAACATAGAATGGATTATTTGAAAGGAGCTAAAGTCAAGAAGTTTTTTGCTTTTTTTAAAATTATTATTAATCGCAACATTAATTTAAAAAAAAAAAACTTTTTAAAACGTTATGCACTGCATTTTAAAATAATTTTTAATGCTTTTCAAACACCAATGTATTTATTAACAAATTGGGATCAAACTATTGTATAAAAGACTGAATTGAATTCGGATGGCTCACACGTTATTGGGTCATTTCAATTTTTAATAAACATTGGTTATGCAAATCTTTAAAATCATAAATTCATCTATTTATGTTGTCACTGCATGTAGTTACAGGACTGTATGGTCACTGCAGCTACGTACAGGTCAGCATTGTCACGGCAGCTAGATACAGGGCATTGTGGTCAAGGCAGCTGGGTACAGGACATTGTGGTCAAGGCAGCAAGCTACAGGGCAGTACGGTCACGGAACTACGTACGGAACAGAATGGTCACGGCAGCTAGGTACAGAAAAGTATGGTCAGGGCAGCTAATTACAAGGACAGTGTGGTCATGGCAGCTAGCTACGGAGAAATGTGGTCATGGCAGCTAGGTACAGGAACGTATGTTAACGCAGCTAATTACAGGACAGTGTGGTCATGGCAGCTAGCTACGGAGAAATGTGTCAACCCTTCGAGCTGAATCGTTGCACATAGACTTGTTGCAGACTCTGTTAAATTTTCAGCCCAACAACCCAAAGAATTAATGATGCCAATGAGTTTAACTAGAATCTAGAGTAAAAGGGACATGACCACTATTATTATTGCAAGGCCATTGTATTCTTCTTTTCTTTTAAATATTTTTTTCACTCCAGCCCCATTACTGTCTTCTGCATCATTCCATTTTTTTACACACTTCACATTTTAAGCATTTCTCCGGTAGCGTTCGCCTGGTTAACGGCTGGAAAAGTGTATGTGAGGGTGTGAGGGATCACCTAAGATTTGGGACTAAAGAGACGGAGCGACACTGTGTCTGAAATTATTGTGGTTGATCGCGTCTGCTCCGTGGGTGTTTTTAGTTTTATTTCTAGGTAGGAGTTTAAACCAACATTTTTGTAAGTAGGCGATGTTTAAAAAAAAGTAAATCATTCTACTTTTCCAATAATTGAAAGATTGCAATATTAATATTAAAATATTCGAAAATAAGACATTTTTAAATATTTAAAGTGAGCTAAAAACCCAGAACAAAGTATATTTAATAATAATTTTTCCAAAAATACATAACACAAAGAAGATCTATGCAGAAAATATTTTCTAAAATTAGTTTAAAAGATGAAAGATATTTTAGTTTCGTCTAAATTTGATTCCTATCCTTTGTCTCCACAGAGTGCTCTGCAAAGTTTTTTAAAATTATTTTTCGTAATGCATAATAAATATATATATATATATATATAATAATAATAATAATAATAAAGTTCATTTCAAAAACACGCTTCATCCCCAAAGGCTCGAAGCGCGGTACAAAGTAAAAAAAACAACAAATCTATAGTTTACCACATTTAAAACAAACACAACACGACAAAAACTAAGTACAAGCATACAATGTCAAAGTCTTTCTAGCCATTTCAACCATAAGCAACACAGCCATTATGCATTAACTGGAAAATAATGTTGACAATCATCCCAGAATATACAGTGCTTTTTTTGTAAACAAAAAAATAGGTGCCGGTACTCAGTAATGGATTGCCTAACTTTTAATTACCAGTTCGCACCTCGATGCAAGCTAAGTCACAACTGCAAAGATGCAATTTTAAAATAATTCAATTTTAACAAATTAATAATATAATAAATTAATAATAAACGTTAAAATACAAGAAAAGTAATATGTTTTCCCCACATTGAAAAAGGTGCCGGTACGCCGTACCTGTGCGTAACGGCACAAAAAAAAACTATATATATATATATATATATATTTTTAATAAATTACACAGAAAAAAAAAAATATATATATATATATATATATATATATATATATATATAAATAAATATATATTATGTATTATATTTTTAGTGCCCATTAACTCGTCTTTGATAGATAGTCTTTGTGCCAACATTAAAAAAAAATATTTTGTTTTTAAATAATTAATGCATGTTTCTTTGTCCTTGGTGTGTGCTTGTCTTTGTTATTGGTGCACGGGTGTCTTGACCTCTCGGTTTATTGTTGTCTTTCTACCTTGATCGGGATCAAACTTATCCATCTTCATGAACATAGAGATGTGTTTACAGAAACAGAGATTACATTTGTTTTTACATATACAAGAGAACAGGAAGTACTCATTAATTGGGCATTCTTTCTTATATTTATATATATATATATATATATATATATATATATATATATATATATATATATATATATATATTTCCCTTTGAGTATCGATTACTCAGATTACTCAGTCGAATTAAATGCTCCATGATGGTGACAGATTTGCAACACACACGCTTAAACTGGTCGATACTTTTTTTAAAAATATTCCTCCGCAGACTAATGGGTAGTTTAGGTGGGGACTAAACACGAAATTAAACAAAATTACAAGGAGGGATTGACTTCCTAAAGGGAAGAAAAATATCACATCGTTCCGATAAGAGAAGAAGATACGTGCCATCAAGACACACGCAAAGCTGATAAAGCTATCCAGATGACGATAGGGCAGTGATAGCAGCACACTGGACGACAAGGGACACGTGATCACAATGGTATCACACAAAACAAAAACCCTAGAGTCACCATTGTTTGGATTGTGAAGCACTTGACACTCGTTCTTGGCCAACAGTTCTGGATGGGGTGGTATGCTGTGTTGACGATGGATGTTTTAGTTTTGTGTACATTCTAACTTTTTTCCCCCATTTATAGCTGGTAAGTTTGTTAAGTTTGAACGATGGGTTCGGTTGGTAACTTCAAATAACTTCAAAAGGGCTCATACTAAATCAGGTTTTTTTTTTGTTGACATTATGCATTAACCTTTACTATAATAGACATCAGCTAATATGTATACTGCTGACACATTTAAACAGATATAGAAACTGACTCATTCATTAAGTCTTGTTGACTTGTTGTTAAAGCAGTAAGGTTAGAACCGTTATTTTGCTGTCTTTATCATTTTCCCTCTTCTATCAGTATCGAATTCCTCTTCAATTTTTCTCTCTGTAATCTCTCACGTCTTATGTTTTAATGTTGAAGAAATGAAACGTTTATTTTACGTCAATGACATTTTTTTCCCCCACTGAATTCCTCTACGTGTATTTTTTTTTAAAATCTTCCTCATTGATGTGAACTCTATCCGAAACATCAATACATCTCACTGTGTCTGTTTTTCTCTATGCCCGTATGTGCGTGTGCTCTTTCCATGTGTGTTAGTCACATTGCAATGAACGTTATTCAGCTTTCAAACGTGCATCTATTCAAATAGAATTGTCGTTTTATTTATTATTACTTTAGATGAAACTGTTTACAAACCCAAAATAACGTCATTTTGATTTAAAGAGAATCACAAGTAACATCATGCATGTAATTAAAAAAAAAATAATACAAAAACATTCACGTTTTTTAAAAAAAGAAAAGAAAACTCGCTTAATGAATTCATAAATCTAGATCAGCGGTTCTCAACTATTTGGTCGTGACCCCTTTGGGGAACGAACGACACTTATTTATTTATTTTATTTTATTTAGGCATTTTTATATAGCGCTTATCATAAAGCTCTAAGTGCTTTACAATTATTAAAACATGTAAACTAAGTAAATACAAATGAGACAATAGGATAGTAACTACTATTCTATAGAAACAATGAAAATGGCTATAAAAAGAGGACACTTTGACACTTCAGGATTAAACCGAAACAGAACATTAGGTAGGGCAACGAGGGTGCATCACAGGTCATATGCGGACCTAAACAGATGAGTTTTAAGGGACTTTTTGAAACTGGACGAGGTTTCACTATGACGTATATGGAAGGGGAGCTGGTTCCAGAACGTGGGCCCATGGAAGCAGAAGGAGCGTTCACCGATGGTCTTAGTTTTAGTTCTTGGGATTGAGAGGGTTCTACTGTCAATGGAAGAACGTAGTTGTCTTGTGGGGATGTAAGGAAGCAACAGTTCAGAGAGATAGACAGGAAAGTGAGGGTCAGTGAACGAGTTGAAGCAAAGATTGGAGGAGTCACAGGAGTCACGTGAGACCATCGGAAAACACATATATTCCACAGTTATGAAGTAGCAACGAAAATAATCTTATAATTTTGGGGGTCACCACAACATGAGGAACTATATTAAAGAGTCGCGGCGTAAGGAAGGTTGAGAACCACTGCTCTAGGTCATATTATACTTTTAAGAAAAATGATGAAATAATTCAAAACATATACCAGGGCCAACACCTCTCATAGTTGTAGTCAACCAGTAGTCAATGAGTTGGTCAAAAATAAAAAAATATATATAAAATGCTATCATTTTGAAATTCGTCGATATCTGACTCTCCTGTTTTCAGATAGCTTAGCGGATCACTCAGAACTTCTCAGAAAACAACGCCTTAATCAAAACTGAATGCGGATGTTAAAATTGTTTCATAGGTGTGTTCCGGTCTAGCATATATTAAACTCATCATTAGTTGTTCTCATCGGTCTGTTGTAAGACTTTTTCTTTGCACGAAAAGGTGGTTGACAATGTCATATTTTTAACTATTGTAAACATTCGACGCCCTGGGTCCCCTATGTAGCACTTGCCACACCTTTTTTTTTTACAAAGGATAGTGCAAATCACGTTTCGTGTATAACTATATTGGATTCTGAATATTTCCAGAGGAAAAGTGATCTTTTAAACTTAAGTCACAAAGGGACGTGTGTTACCGGGGGCTACGGTTGCAGCTTTTGGTGCCCGTATGTGCTTCAGTAGCAGGGAGGTGGCGTCTAGCAAGCAGGGGGAGACAGGTCCTCACCTTTGTGATCGTTTTAGAGAATGCCAGTGCACCATACACAAACAAGCCCTTAAACAAGTGTTCTTATCTTAGCGTTTCAAATGTGCTAACTACAAAGGTAGATCAGAAATTGCCGTTTCTGGTGTATTCAGAAGGGTACGAAGGGTGGGGATTGGGGGGGGGCGGGGGAGGAACTGGGCAGAATTTTACTCCCTTATATGCACACAAAAAAAAGGGGGGGGGGCATAATCGGCCAACTGCAGGCGTTCTTTCATGGCAGGGGGCTGTAAAATCTTGGAGCCACCCCGGGTTGCACTAACACTAAATCTTGTCACTGGATATACTGTATGTGAGTTTTGCATTCGAAAATATTAAAATTGAAAAAAAAAATAATACAAAATTTGACACGTTGACTCCAATACGGTATTTGTAAAAATCCATAATTTACATAACTTTACATAAGTCTTTCCTTGTTTTATGTTATACTGTTCCCCAATTTTCTTCCGCTCATCTGATCTAAGTTTTCGTAAGGGCTTCGCGTCTATTTTGTTTCTGTTTTTCCATTTTCCTAATGGTAATACGTAGGAAAGATAAAATACGCTTATACAAATTTTATATATACACCGTATTTTCTGGCGTGTAATACGACTGCGCGTATGAGACGACCCCATACTTTTCCTGTTAAAATAAAAGGTTTGGGCTGTACACCAGCTCATAAGACGCCCCCCCCCCCCGGCGTATAAGACGATATTGACTTTAAAAAAAAATGCATGTAATAAAAAGTCGTTTTATACGCAGCATAACACGGTATATNGTAGGAAAGATAAAATACGCTTATACAAATTTTATATATACACCGTATTTTCTGGCGTGTAATACGACTGCGCGTATGAGACGACCCCATACTTTTCCTGTTAAAATAAAAGGTTTGGGCTGTACCCCAGCTCATAAGACGCCCCCCCCCCCCCGGCGTATAAGACGATATTGACTTTAAAAAAAAATGCATGTAATAAAAAGTCGTTTTATACGCAGCATAACACGGTATATATTTACAATTTAATCTATACTAATTTTATTTGTTATTCCCTTGAACTGATGGAGGCCTGAGACAAAGGTTTTTCATTTATTTCATAATAATAATAACAACCCAGTTGTCTGATATAGCGCGGTACCCCAGCCTTGGGGCCGGGCTCACCACGCTTCACATAAACATTTTGGCGAAAATAAAAATGACATTACAAAATTGACATAAATTTATTTAATTAAAAACAGCTTTATAAAAATATTCACCTTGACTGTTCGACTATCCCAGACTTATTTACATGTCACGCCATGGACGGCACCCACCGGCATCGTTCAGAATAGCACAGTTTGAAGAGACGTGTCTTGAGTGCAGTTTTTGTCGTTAAATAATAAAATCTTAGACTTAGACATTCTGTTTGATTGACAAAAGAAGTCTGTGTCTCATTTATCAGACATCAATGGCTCATGTGTAAGTCATTGAGCACTTGATACAAGTGTGTTCTGGTGGAGAATCAAACGTCTGTAAAAAAAATGTTTTGTGATACTCATGAACAGTTAACCGTTAATTGGCCCTACCCGTGTTATGTTAAGACATTTAACATTGGTGAACTGAATGCTTCTAATTTGCATTTAAGTCATTTTTATAGTGTGCTCCATCATCGGAGAGTTACAGTTCGTACGTAGTTGTGTTTCGACTGATTTTGACTTCTTCTTCTTATGCCTTTCTACCCCGTCTGGGGCATAGGCCGTCTACAAGAACTTTCCACTCATCACGGTCCTGTGCTTTGCTTTCCAATTGCTTCCAGGTGTATCCCATATTTTGCGTGTCTGCCTCTAGCTCGCGTCTCCATTTATTCTTCGGCTTTTCTCTCTTTCTTTTTCCCTGTGGGTTCCATTTCCTTAGAAAGGAGGTCCTTCGGCTTCAAGGCTTCCAGTAAAGCCTGGGTTTGGCCACAAGGCTTCATAGCTCTTCTTGGAGAATAAGAGTCCTCTCTTCTCAGAGCTGAAATTTGTTGTTTTTTTCTTGTTGACGTTTCTGTAACAATTTGTTTTGACGGGTGAGGTAGCTGGCCTCACGCCAACCCTCCTCCTAGCTGGCCCTCACGCCAACCCTCCTCCTAGCTGGCCTCACGCCAACCCTCCTCCTAGCAGGCCTCACGCCAACCCTCCTCCTAGCTGGCCTCACGCCAACCCTCCTCCTAGCTGGCGTCACGCCAACCCTCCTCCTAGTTGGCCTCACGCCAACCCTTCTCCTAGCAGGCCTCACGCCAACCCTCCTCCTAACTAGCCTCACGCCAACCCTCCTCCTAGCTGGCGTCACGCCAACCCTCCTCCTAGCTGGCCTCACGCCAACCCT
>CAXITT010000414.1:249632-274227 GCA_964033795.1 Lymnaea stagnalis | reverse complement strand
GAACCTACCTAGTATCTTCACCACTCTGATGCAGTCTCAGCTCCGTTGGATGGGACACGTAGCCCGTATGGCAGACCACCGGCTCCCGAAACAATTATTCTTCGGAGAACTCACGATAGGCAAGCGCTCCAAAGGAGGCCAAAAAAAGCGTTACAAAGACTCACTGAAAGTGGCACTAAAGGCCTTCAACATAAACCCTACTCAATGGGTGCAGACAGCCCAGTACAGAGAAAGGTGGAGAGCTGCTGTCAAGAAGGGGGCTAAATCCCATGAAGCTAATAGAATAACCACAGCTGAAACACGCAGGCTTGTCCGAAAGAGCAACATTAGGTCATCGTCTGAAGCAACTATTCCATGCCCACGGTGCCATAGACTATTCCGAGCAAGGATCGGTCTAACAAGCCATCTACGAGCTCACCGTAATCCCAACCCCCCTCCCCCCCAGCCCCTAACCGGATGATTCGATGGTCTTAGTTGACTTCGACGGACGAACAACAACAACATATTTTGACGTTTTGGGATCGTAATACTTGCGAACAGATATTTTTTTTTTCCTTAAAAGTGTCCTTCAAAAAAAAAAATTCTAACGTCCGACGTTGTGGAGATTTAGGATATTTGTCCGTAAATCTATTCCATTGATTTGGCAACGCTGTGTGCAGCCCAGAGTGGCTAAGCTCGCGTGTACACAGAAAACTTACGCAACGCCCACAAGATTGAATTTCGAGCCGAGAGAACGTCTTCAAATACAGTTTTTCATGGCATGGAATTAAACATAATAAAATGACAAACTCGGTACACTTATTCCATGATTAATTTTATTTTATTGCTTTTCAGTTTAATCACAATCTAAGCGTATGTCACACAGGGAAAAAAACAACGTTGATTTTATAGCTACATTTTCATTTTATTTCATATCATGTTGATTCCACAATAATTGTAAAACTGTTAAGACTTCAAAAAAAAAGTTCCCCGTCATAGTAAATCACTGCTCTTCGGTTTTAACATTATTGCTTGCTCACACCTGATGTAATGTATACTTCTGAAGGACATTGGCGCCTCCAGGGGCGTTCAGTTACGTGTGGGAGCCATGCCCGGTGTACTGAAGCCGGGCCAGTACTCAGTCACCTGGAGTCTCTGTGACGGTCATTCTGTGATAGACAGTTGTCAAGTCATTACTCAAGGTAGGTAATCGTATGGCTCCACAAAGACAATGTAATTTCAATGACACATGAACAACGCAGTGATCTGGAGAGAAACCGCTGTGACGTACCTTGGACAAATTTCCGCACACAATCGGGACGGCTTCACGCAGCCCCCCCCCCCCAAAAAAAAATAAACAAATATCAGCCAATCCAGTATGGGAATTGTAATAATAATATGTAACAAGTAATTTAAAATAGGTATAAAAAACAATGTACCTTGGACAAATTTCCGCACACAATCGGGACGGCTTCACGCAGCCCCCCCCCCAAAAAAAAATAAACAAATATCAGCATATTCAGTATGGGATTTGTAATAATAATATGTAGCAATTAATTTAAAATAAGTATAAAAAACAAGGGTTTATTCTTGTTGATATATAATGGTGTGTATTTTCCGAAGTTATTTAGACTGCTGGTGTTTTATGATAACCGACCATTTCCTCACATCTCCCAACGCCACACGTTTTTTTTTTTTGGTTTAAATTAATAGTAGTGAGCAAAACAAAAGGCTGTTATGGAGCGGTTGTACTCCGGTAAATAGGTTCATTTTTCTTCTTTAGGGGTGGACGAGTCAATAAAGAGCCACAGGGAGGGTGTAGGACTGTCTGTAGGATTGTTAAACAGCTGGCAGTGAGTGCCGAGGACTTTCTGTTGGGCTATAGTTTAAAGGCTGACAAGAAGGATGTAGGACTATTGGTTAAATGGGCGGCATTGGCAACGAAAATGAGAAGATAACTCTTGTATTTCTCAGACGCACCGGGTATTTTCTCAAAAATACCCAGACCCGGTGTTAAAAATTGTACCAGGTTAAGCCTAGGTACACATATAAAAAGCAAAATACCACTCACTCACTAAATGACCGACTCAATGATCACAAGATCTAACGAAATCCCTCATATAAATGACTTATATTTTTGGAAACGATGAAATAAAAAATTGGCAAACATTCGGTCTCACCGCTTTTCTGGCGTATATTCCTGTTAAGTCTCTCTACTTCAAAACCTGCTGCAAGATCAGAATACTTACGTACACTATTTTAAAACAGGATCACAAGTTTAGTGATATGATTCATTCCGAAAGAAAATATGCGGTTGGACGTTGATGTGAATGTAGCGCTCCAACAGCAAGAGAGGTGGATTTGGTGCTTTTTGGGGCTGGATTTTGAAACGGGAGTCATGGTTCTTAGCAGACGGGACCCCAAGTTGGTGCGAATCAACGAAACTCATCACGCTTACGACGCTGTCAATTACCCTATTTTGTTCTGACATAGAGAAGAGGTTTAATGCATAGCCCCCCCC
Source organism: Lymnaea stagnalis (assembly GCA_964033795.1). NCBI lineage: Eukaryota > Metazoa > Mollusca > Gastropoda > Lymnaeidae > Lymnaea > Lymnaea stagnalis. The sequence continues at coordinate 271,727 of CAXITT010000414.1, read as the reverse complement.
CACCCCCCAAAAAAAAATAAAAATAATTAAGCATGATTCAAATGCCAAAGACATTCTTAAGTAAAGTTCTGATTCAGACTTATACTCTTTCGGAACGACAAGACCCCCCCCCCCAAAAAACCGCTTTCTACTATGTTTGTAATTCCGTCAAACATCGTTGCGAGGCACGGGTATTCAGATAGTAAAATATACACTTATATATAATAGTTATTCATAAAATAATGTTGCTCTACGATAATGTGTCGGCTGAGTAATGACGAAATAGACGAAGACAGGTTTTGTTCATGCTATTTTTTATGCTTCAAATAGATTTGGCTTTCAAAATTAGATGAATTAGTGCCTGCTATAGAATCACTTGCTCAGTGCAATCGTGAATTCTGCGATATATATTATTTTTTTTTAATGCTGATTACATTATCCCAGTCTTCACGTACTATGTCTGTCTAGATCTTGCCTGTATGTAATGACAAGGGGTCGACTTTGTTTTTTAGTGTTTTAACGAAAAATATGTATTCTATCAAAATTGTCGCTCTACTGTATGAAAAAAAAAAAACAATAACCTCAGATTCGACTCAAAGGTTTAAACAAACTCGTCAGGATATGGATAAACAAGAGAGATTACTTTTAATTTGGAATAGATGGCGTGTTAGGACAAATATACGTTGGGAGTGATGTCAGTATGTGTTGGTGTCGATCAGTGAGGTAGACTCATGGCGTCATCTCTCTAGACTTGCACCACTTTATCTCGCGGCACCGTGCTGGCATCTATCACTGCCTTTCCTCGTATTTTCCCCGTATTTTGCCCGTGTTCACCATAGATTATGTCCCTTCTTTGTTTTGATTTCATTTCAGATAATGAAACTTAAAATGAAACTTTTAGAAAAGGGAAATGCCATTTAAAATTAAGTAATCTACACTATTATTTTCCCGTCACTTCCTATACGATTTATAATTGGAATCCCTACTTCTTCATTCAACGAATATACAGCTTCTGCATACTTTAGGTGCATCTCCACGACAGACTATGAGGCTTATCCTTCAATGGCAGACTCGACTTCCATTCTTGATGGAGTAACTTGACTGCGGTATAATTTGGCATTCAGTTTACATCTTTTTTTGCGACCATTTTCCGTCTGTCTCATTTTCATAAACTTTCTTCAGATTGATATAAATGATCTCTCATTCAGTTGCCTACATGTTTTGTTTATATTCCATTCCATCGTTATAAATCTATTTCAGCTGCAGAATCAAGCGTAACATCCCAGAAAGGTAACTGACGTCAATTGTTTTTCATACATTCAAAGCATTATCCGTGGTAAAGGTTTATATCGCAAACAAGAAAAGCGGATTGTGGGTGGGTATAAACTGATAGTTCGAAGATGTTAAACATTGAAATGACTGGTAAGCTAGAGACTTGTAAAACCTTAAGGGACTGCGAAAGTTAGAGACTTATAAACCTTAAGGGATTGTAAAGTTAGAGACTTGTAACTCTTAAGAGACTGTGAAAGTTGGTGATTGTGATGAAAGTTGTGTCCCAAAAATGTGTGAGAGAGTCACTACAAGAGCTCCTCCCAAACTAATATTACACCTACAGTCTCATATTTGCTAATGAAAAAAAAAGTTTTAAATATCTTCTCCTGGCTCCAAGTTTGCCTGTAGATAGCCATTTAAAAGTAACACATAAATATAGGGAAGGGATGGTTCATGCTTTAGGATCACCGATTACAAATGAGCTGTTGTGTTTATGATTTTAAAATTAAACCCTAATGTACGTTAAAACACTGGAGCTATAAATAATAGTCTAATTATTCTCGTGAAACACAATGACAAACAAACAAACAAAAATAATTAGATTGATTGTCACTAAGAATCAATTATTTTTAAAACTTACAAAATGTTTTTTTTTTTTTTTAAATAAATAGATCGAATCCTTAATTACATTAATAAAATAACTAATAAAATATATCTAATGATCTGAAGTATTCTAAATTTGTTAAGTACATATATCAAATCAAATTGTCACTTTGTAACGAAGATAGGATGTCTTTTATGTCAATAAAAAATACTTTTCAATTAAACTGGGGTAATCACGTTCCATCACAGGCATGCTGTGTCCGACAGCCGTCCCCGGCCAGGACTACGCCATCACTACAGAGATATTCACCAATCCTCTCTGTGGAGCCAGCGTGGCGCTGTACTATGGTGACTTAGAAATTGTGCAATGCGAGGAGTCAAACGGTGGCTGCGTCTTTTCATCAGATTATGAGTACATGGTGAACAGAACCAGGATCATATTTCAGGTGATTCAACCTGTTAAACAGCCAGAAGTATACAACTCACATTCAGGAGAGAATGCAACATTTTATATCAATATAATAATTCAAGTGGAGGTAAATTTAAATGTTACAATGCACGTGCTTAAATGTACGTCCGCTTTAAAAAAAAAACAACTAAGTCGGAGAGAATTCTATTTCAGAAAGCGCCCACCCCACATATGTTATTAAGTTACCTTTCCTATGTCCCGCTACATCTGCTATAAAATTAATAATATGCTGTGTCATCTATTATATAGCCTAAGGCTTAGTGTCATTATTTTTGTAAGTTTGTATTTGATTTTGATTCTTTATAACGAGAAACCCAAACAATGGATCGCAACTAAAATGTGCAACTACATCTTGACCTACAGATGGCTCCTGGAAAGTTTGGTTATAATACCCTTTATTCCAAAAGTTGCAAATTAAAGCATAGTTAAGTGTAGAGAGTAAAGGGTAAAAAAAAAATATTATGACTTTGAGGGGTGTAAACGTTAAATTTTTGTTGGTTTACACATTTTAAATAAATATTTATTCAGAGTGGTACGCTTTTATTACATAAAAATCTATTACATAAAGGTTTCCGGTGCACATTTGACCGAAACACACATTTTTTTTCTTTCAAAAGGCTTTGTTCTATCTTCGTCAAACGTTGTGCTTTCACAAAATGTTGGAACTACATGTTTTATCAAAAGATTTGCTATTGAATGCAATCGTACGCTTAAAATAATATATGGTGTAAGGTGGGATGAACATTAGGACGTGGTTATAGAATGCTATGGCGTAACTAGAGCTGTACAGTCCTCGGCGTTATTTCATTAACTTTTATTAAAAAATTAATATCATTAGTGAATCTCATCGTAATTGACGTACATTTAAGAACAATCATTTCAGGTTTGCATCTGCATCCAGTATAAATGAAAAATGTCATTACGTGTGGTTAATTTAACTATGCATGTTGGTAGACTGTCAAACAATAGCATTTNTATATATATATATATATATATATATATATATATATATATATATATATAAATAATATGTATATATATATATTAAGCATTGTAGTATAACTGATAATTATTGGCATTGTAGCTGACGTAACATTAAAGAGATATTTAATAGTAAGCTATGATCTTTTTCTGAAATCTGCTTTAATTGACTTTATTATTTTTGAAACCCAATTTTCTACAGTGTTTACCTTGCTAGGAAAACCCTTTAAAAGCTACTTCGAAAGCTTATTTTAAAGAGAAATTACAGAAAAAAAGGATGTAACTAACGTAACATGACTGTGTAACTGACGTCATATATATTTTTAAAGTTTCTAGAGTGTTTATAATGAGTGTGGGGGTTATGCTATGTGTTTTCCATATAATAGCCAAGGATCGACACGAAGGCTGATTTTTCCATGCAAGCTTCAGCGTAAATTGTTGCATGTAGGCCAAAATTGGCAAAGATATACCTTTTAAAATTTCTTCAGACGTGTCTGCTTACGCCGAAATTGTACACTTTTTATTCTTAGAAAAGTCTTTGATTGACTTTTTATTAAAGAATTGTGCTGTGTTCATGACATGACAGCTTATTATTAATGGGTCATCTAGGTACTTATATGTCTCTAGTCTCTCTGAACTGTGATTATGTATTGCGTTATCAGCCATTGGGCTGATTCCCATTGCTGAAATCGACAACCATTTCTTTAGTTTTTGAGACATCAACTGAAGAAAATTTTAATCTTACGAACTTACAGAGATTGTAACTCAGTATCAATGTAAGCTTTCCCTTTCAGGTATTAAGCCAAAGATGATTCTATCATATGCAAATTGAATGAATGGAATGTGTTTGCTGGGGCTCTGTATATCAATGGTATATATCGTATATAGGACAGGGGAGATAACACGTTCTTGTGGCGCCCCAGTACATATTTCTCTAGTAAATGATATTTGGTCATTCACCTTGACATATTCAAAGGAAAATAAAATCATCATCACTAATTTAAAATAACACCGATTCCTATGTTTCTATTCATTTGTCTCGGTGAATGATAGTCTAAATTTATTTCTACCAGCCGATGTTTACGGGGTTACAGTTTAGGATTGAGGCTCAGCCAGATGTTTTGTCAGATGGTCAGTACACAGCAAAGTGGACGACGCCCTGTAGTATGGTTAACCAGTCTGCTCGCTGTCAGGTGGAAACGCAAGGTTGGTGCGGCTTTATATTATTAGTACCTCCCATAATTAAATGAAATAAAACGATTTTATTTTTTGTGAAAATAAATGACGCGATTGCAAAGCATTTAATGACACGCGCCATGACTGAGCAGCCATTCCGCACTGGATTCGCAACCAGCTGAGAATCAAGAACTAACTAACCCTTGATCTCATTTGACCAAATAGTTTCTATACCATTTATGATAGAATTATATTTTTGTCCCTCTAGTAGACATAACCAATACATTGAAATGTGTTTGCCGTTATTCTCAGCGTAGATAAGAAATAGCTCTACCGACCATTTGCGCTATACACCGAAGCAGTGCCGACTTTAGGCATAGGCACACTGGGCATTTGCCAAGGGCCTCACACTTCTAGGGCAATAAGGTTTGCCAAATTTTTTATTAATATTGAGAGATCTTTTGGGCAATCTAATTGCCTAAAGTACAGTAATGGTTTCCCATTTATTTAAATATTTAAATCAAATCCATTTTTTTGGGAATCAATTTTAAAACAATTTGTCCTTGTATAAATAAAAAGTTCAAAGATTTCTAGCTGTGTTTGTGTGTGTGGGGGGGGGGAGATATGTGTCAAGGTAAATGATTTTTTTTACAATAGGTGCCTTATGTTCATTAATTAATATTTTATCGGAAGAAAGTTTGTCGTAGTTTGAAATTCCAAAATAATGCCCATACTCAAGCCTCATTGCCCGTTTCGTTCAGAAGCATGTGACGCCCTAAATTTCTGCTCCCTCCCCGATCAAAGTGACAGTACAGGCACCTTTTTATCTACAAAAAAAAAAGAGTTAGAGTTGACTCTGGGCGACAGAGTCAGAGTTGACACTGGACGACGGAGTCAGAGTTGACACTGGACGACGGAGTCAGAGTTGCTCCTATGTTATATTACACCTTTCCCGATAAATTGTATGAAAAAAACATTGAAACATTTACAGGAACCATGGGCAAACATTTGCACCATGTGCTTTTCCCAAAATTACTTGAATAGGTTAGAAAGGAATAGAGGGCTTCATTGCATTACATTGCCCTGTCTCGTCCCCCCCCCCACACACACCACCCTCTCCCCATTTGTTAACGACGTCCCTCACATTGAACGTCAGTTAACACGCACTCAAATCTTTTACACTTTCTCATATCCACATATGAGTTGTAAACGCACAGAAAGGTCGTTACGACTTGTAAATACTTTGACGAATTTTATATTTTTCTCCCTCACAGCTTCTGGAGCTGCTCCTCCGATAGGTGAGTCTTGACACAATCGTTCTGTTGTATAAGAGAAAGGACCGGTCTGCTATACAGAAACGTATCGGCTCACTCGTTATCATCCATTGCTAAGACTTTTAAACTCTGGTTGTTTTTTGATCAAACGTGTCTTAAACGGCTTGCATGCATGAAATCAGTTGGTTGAAAAGCTTTATACGTTTCGGTTGTGGCTAATGTATAGGCTTTTAATCATTGCTAATTTTGAGTGTGTGTGTTGCAATTGGTTGTTTTGTATTATTTTAGTTTCATTACCAAGGCTTAATTGGTTGGTGCGGGGTGCATGATTTAATAGCTGCATTGCCTTCTGTTGTTTTGGTGTTTTTTTTTAGTTTTCTCTCTTAAATGTAATCGCATAAGGATGTTTACACAGTTTTTACCGAGCTATAAGATAGTTAAAGATAGCTAAAGATAGCTAACGATAGCTAAATATAGCTAAAGATGATGAACTTTTGATTGATCTACCACGAGCAATGTAGGTTGAATTCTATCAATCGAAATGGTGACCGATCATTTGACTGGTTGTCTTTCTAGACCTCTACAGCTACTGCACTTTCAACAAATGGATGAACGGCAACCACCCCAATCCCAGCGACTGTTACTCTTACATCAACTGTGACAATTTCACAACGAGTGTTGTGCCTTGCCCACCGGGCATGCTTTACAACACCAACTTTTTGGCGTGCGCCATGACGTCTGGCACTAATCATTGTCCTGACCAGCGTCCAGGCGCTGAGAAATACGGTGAGCTAGGGAATCATCAAGACATGTTCATATCGCTGGGGTATTTCATGAAAGAGTCTACAAGTGCATCCCCTTGCAGCTTGAATGTTCAAAAAAGTTTTTATTTAAAACTATTACTGTAAAAAAAAAAAAGTACCATATGAATAATTTTCATCCCTTATTTAAAAAAAAAAACCACTAAAAAAATAGAGCTTCAAATATTTGCAAGATTGTTTTCAAAATAAGCGATCGTTTCAAAATGTAGTGACGCAGTCTTACAATAGATAGTGCCAGTATATTTAAACTGATTCCATCACAGTTTTGTTTTTAAAGATAAATACAGAAAAGACCTATAAGTTAAGCGAATGTAAACGTAAAATAATTAAAAGCTATTTTGCGACATGTTTCGTGCATTGATTACGCGAAATTTACTTGGGCGGTGCACTTGCCAGACTACACCACCGGTTAAATATTCATCCATTGCTGTATCCTTTACAACCTATTGTTAATAGCACACAGTCACACAGTAGCATGTTTGAAATAGCTGAATGTTTTTAAATATAAATACAAATGAAATGATAATTTAAACAGTCGGCCATGTTAGTTTAGTGAGTAACTTGTTTCCGGTGACTAAATTTTCCATTAGAATAAAAAAATGTACCCTATATTTGAATTTAATAAGTGAAGTGTTCGAACGGTAAAATTTTTAAATAAAAATACATTTTATACTCTCGTTCATATTTAAAACATGTTAGTACTCTCAATTAAAAAAAGCACTAATAACAAAGTTCCGCGTTTAAATCCTCCATATGCCTTTTCATCATTTTATTTTATATTATTTTATAATAATATTATTATGTCCCACCTGCTTTTATACCCCAGATTTATTTCACCAACTATTTCAGAAAACTAAATAAAATATTACGCAGCAAACTCGCTTTCGCTATTTTCATTAAAAGAATCTCATTTAGCGTAGTTATCCTGATTTTCATTTTGAGAAATCAGTCAAATTCAGTGACATATACTATTTACCTCATCTTCCCCTTGAAGAACAGGAAAAAAATACGCTAATGGGCTTGGGGGTTGAAGGGGGTTCAGCTGAAAATTTAATAAACTGTGGTCGTCGACAGCGAGTCTATGTGCCAAGTTTCAACTCAATAGGTTGACGGGAAGTGGGCCAATCAACCGCCAGAAGATTTTGCCCTCCACGCAAAAAGCGAACTTAATCAAAATGATTTAATAAAAAAATAGTTTTCCAAAAGTTAATTAGCTTCCGTTGCTAAATTTTAATTTTTGAATGAAAATGCCTTTGGCTTAAAATTTCTTAATACATCACTATCACTTGATCGACTATCCACGCCCCTTATTATCGCTTTATCGACTATCAACGCCTCTAATTATCACTTTATCGACTATCCACGCCCAGCAATTTTATTTTTAACACACGCTTTTGTCTATTTGACTTTAATTTCATTAGACTGCTTAAAAGATTGCTTTTTCTCTTTTAGAATGAACATACGTCCCCTTGCTTTATTTCCAGTTTTCGCTTGCTTGACCCGGTAAGCTATTCTGTTAAAATTTCTAAACAAAATAACAGTTGGCATTGTGGACCTCCACCACCCCCACCCCCCTCCCCCCGCCATATTTTTTTAACCAAACGCACTTGTTTTTGTCGCCCTTTTTTGTTTATTTTACTACATCCCTTTATTTCTCTCCCTTTGATACACAATCTTGTAATCCTCAACCAAATCAGTTTCATTAATTATGGGAATTTACGATAGATTAAACTAAGTTTATATTATTTGATTGACCTTTAAATTAAAATTCAACTAAATGAAATAATTTGCTATTTTTGAAAGCGTGTGCGAATCTATAAGAGAAAGCAATATGAACTATGAGTAGCTGCCCCTTCAGAACCCTATAGGTTTACTTACTTGAGTAGTTTTCATTTCAACGATACAATCTTCACCAATTAGGTGTTTATTTATAGTAAGGTTTTCTAGTAGTGAATATCTATCATAAGAAAATTTATATATATATTTTAATATGTGTGTATTTGTGCCCGGGTTTGTGTTTCAGATCAGAAAATGTATTTAACCTTGTGTCTAAGCTCAAGTGGAAAGGGTTATTGTTCTATGCAACAGTACAGGAAGTTGTCATTCAATCTCATTTTCGAGATTTAAAAAAAATTAAAAAATCAACGCCTATTAAAATAGTTACCCGCCCTTGTTCAGGTGTTACAGGGGCGTTACAAGATGACAATATGGACATCATTTTGTTGGTCATAAACTAAACCCATTCTCTTGCTTCCACCCCCCCCCCCACCCCTTACTTTTTTATCCCAAACCCCAAGCCGCTTCTAAATTCAAAAGTTTTTAGTTCTGAAATTCTAAATCTCTTAAAAAATGTTCCATTAATATTATTGACTACAAACTTCATATCATTCAGATTTCTATAAACTGTTCTGGTATAATAAGAACTTAAGATCAGTGGCGTAGCTAGGGTTGGTGTCACCCGGTGCGGTAAACCCATGGTGCCAATCACCCCACCCCCTCCCCTGACTTCAAGGATGGATTTCTTCTTGTTAAACTAAATTCATAGTAGAGCAATGACAAAGAACAACAACAAATTAACTGAAGGCCAGGAAGTCAATGTATTTTAAGAACTGTAACAACGTTAAGTTATAGTTATTTTTATATTAAATTTACTTTTTTTAAAATGTTAATCTCCTAGTATTCAAAGCTGAAAATCTGGCTATCACATGATCAAAAATCAATATCCTTCACAGTATCATATTCAATTGATAGTAGAGCCAAATCAGAAAGCCTTAACTGTCCCAGGGTGGATAGTGAATAGCTCTGGATAAGACTTATTTTTGCAAGCCGCGCTCACATGATGCCACAGACACGCATATGGTAAAAAACAATTGAAGGCTTAGCGAAAATATTGAAAGAGATTCTAGGAAGTGCGATCCAGCTATGAATTTTAAAATATCTAATACTAACCAGTCCTTGACTTTGTAAAATTCAATATCAGCTGCTTTTAGATGTCTTCTAAGACTTGGTAGTTTTTTTTTAAAGTTCATCTTCTGACAACTCATCACAGAAAGAGGTTTATTTTGGAACAGTCATCAATAACACTTCTTCACTTGCCGATAGTAGACTCTTGTGGTTTAAAGACCCCAAATATATCTGCTACTTTCTTGATCACCGATGATCTGATCTGGAGTTCAGAATGAAAGCGATCAATGCACTGCAGCATCTCCTTACTGTTTTCTTCTCGCATTGTGAGTCCAGCATCTATGAACTGTTCTCCTGCCATTCTCTTCTCAAACCTTAATCTTCTCCCTAATAAAATTCCATAACGGTCTTATTTTAAAAGTGCCTTTTCGATGGCATGTTCCACCAAGTGACAGCACTTCTCTTGCAGAAACAATCTGAAGGCCTCTAGGTTGGTCAACACTTTGTCAAGAGTAAAGTCTTTAGCCTGCAGATACTGCTGTGTAAGATTAACTTCCTCAAGTAGAAGAGCCATAAGTCAAGGTAGCATGTAAAAGACTTTGTTCTCTATGACAATTGTGCTCAAATGCTTTGGGAACGTTGCATTGACGAATCGGAGAAAAAATTTATTTTTATGTACTTCTGTGTTTCAATATATTTGGTTTCAAAAACCATTAACAAAATTTAAATGAATTTAAATTAATTATTAAAAGTGATGGAATTTTATTTTTTAAATTGTATTTTGTTAACCCTAAAATGGGTAAAAAGTTATCTTTTAATGTTTTTAATTTTACCGATTCGATTCATATGCTTATATTCGCCCGACCACATCGTATTGGGTATCATTTAAAGCTTATTTTCTCAGAATTTATACAAATATAGCTTCTTGTCATTTACTTAAGGTACTGAGCACTTCTATCAGTTTTTTTTTTTTAAATCATGGTCAAAACGGTTTTTATCTGACTGAATTATAGGGACACCTCATTTCTGACGCATCAACCTTGAACATTTTAATGAAGGGCATATTTGGATTGGTTACATGAATTGAACATTTACGTATGATCGTTTGTCCTTTTATGAAACTTGGTTAGACCGCGTACTGTCTGCTCTGTAAATGTGCATTTGTTCAATGAGGTTTGAACCCTGAGATGGTGTCATCCAACGTGGTCCACATCCTTGGTTAGACCGCGTACTGGCTGCTCTGTAAATGTGCATTTGTTCAATGAGGTTTGAACCCTGAGATGGTGTCATCCAACGTGGTCCACATCCTTGGTTAGACCGCGTACTGGCTGCTCTGTAAATGTGCATTTGTTCAATGAGGTTTGAACCCTGAGATGGTGTCATCCAACGCGGTCCACATCCTTGGTTAGACCGCGTACTGTCTGCTCTGTAAATGTGCATTTGTTCAATGAGGTTTGAACCCTGAGATGGTGTCATCCAACGCGGTCCACATCCTTGGTTAGACCGCGTAGTGTCTGCTCTGTAAATGTGCATTTGTTCAATGAGGTTTGAAACCTAAGATGGTGTCATCCAACGTGGTCCACATCCTTGGTTAGACCGCGTACTGGCTGCTCTGTAAATGTGCATTTGTTCAATGAGGTTTGAACCCTGAGATGGTGTCATCCAACGTGGTCCACATCCTTGGTTAGACCGCGTACTGTCTGCTCTGTAAATGTGCATTTGTTCAATGAGGTTTGAACCCTGAGATGGTGTCATCCAACGCGGTCCACATCCTTGGTTAGACCGCGTACTGTCTGCTCTGTAAATGTGGATTTGTTCAATGAGGTTTGAACCCTGAGATGGTGTCATCCAACGCGGTCCACATCCCGCACCCCACCACCACCCCCCCCTTAGCTACGCCACTGCGTATGATAAAATATTTGTTAATGCCATGAGTTATTTGAGTTTATAGTTTGTAAATCTGGAGTAAGAATGTCTTTATGCAGTTGGAAGAATTTTTATACCCACTTTCTCAAGAAATGGAATATTATCTATAAAATATTTTTTTAAAATTCAATATTATTTTTTTCCTACGAGAAAGACAATTACGTGAACTAATTTTTTGTTTTTTCAAAATTGAAATGCTACTCTACCCTAGAAATCTATTGTCCGAGATTGATATCAGGAGAAGACTACACAATAACAGCAGAGCTGCATGAGTTCCCCTCATTCTGCTACCATGACGTCAATGTGACATTACTCTACAACAACAAAGAGTTGTTGCAATGCAACTCTGCAAGTCAAATCTGTAACACCGCTGTGGATTATAGCAGCTTGGGATATCAGGGCAACGCTAGCGTGCGTGTAAGTTTTCAACACCACATTAGTAATGGTGATCGTTGAGTAGAAAATAATTTAGAAACATTGGTTGAAAAAAGAACGAAATATTATTAGGAGAAATTGTAAAAGTTGTCTAACCCCTTTAATTAAAAAAAAAATATTCCACTTATAAAGCAAAACCACACTGTGATGTCATCGAGGCTGGAATTTATTATTATCATTATTTTTTAAAATTTATTTGGAACCGATTCATTCGTTCCTTTGTAATGACAATTTAATAATAGATGTGATGATGATTGATTGAATGCTTGACTTGTTTAGCCCTTGTGGCCATGCTATTGTGGCATGCTCACGGCGATTAATGTAGAAATTCTGATGTATAATTTGGAATATCGAGGCGCGTTATAAAATAAATAAAGAAGAAAACCAACAACTGGTGTCTGTATTCGGATATCACCATTGGCGTTAACTTAAATCCCGTGTCCTCTTAGTGACATTTTTAATTGAACACCCAGGGGACCTAAAAAATTACGGTGACACTTAAAATACTTATTACAGTTATGAAATCATAAAAGCTTGCATTGTTGGCCTTGTAGGAAAACAGAGGGAACACAAGAGATTTAATTATTGTATGTTTCTGCTTATACTTATTCTCTAAACTGAACCAAATAGTTCTTTAAACTTTTCCCGACAGTATCTGGGCAACAACAGCGCTCTTCAGTTCAAATTTGAGGTCCTCGCGCCGATGCGAGGAGGTCACTACAACATTAAGTGGCAGTTCTGTGACGGCATCCTCTATCAGCATGACTGCCAGGTTTTTTCAGAAGGTTAGATAAGCTAGAAGCGGGGGGGGGGGGGGGGGGGGGAGGGTCGCAGGGTCCTCAAACTATGGCTCGCAGGCTTGTTCCGATCCACAAATGGTCCTAAATCAAGTCGCCTCAAGGCGGCTTCTTTTACGGCCTCTCGTATAACCCGTGACAAAAAAATGGAACCGGGCATTGACCATGTTATTAGCGATGCCGCTACTTTCCATTGAAATATATGTGTTGTTAATTTTGTTCTTTGTGTTAACTTTTTGTCACAATGTTCTAATTCTTTTCATATATTTTGCAAACTACAGTGCAGCCCCCAACAGTTTCTGAGGGACAGATCCCTCTATATTTAATATGTTTAAGGACTCCGGTCTTACAGTTTTAAATTTACCAACTTTATAATGGTACAATTTGTTAAAAGTGTAACTTCTTTAAAAGTAAGAACAGTCACTGAATTTTAAGGACAAAAATTAATATATGCCATGACTTTTAAAGGTGGAAGCAGTAAACAGAATCAAATCTGTGGTCTATGAAATTCTCCAACCCCAAGTCCGGTGAACTTGAGCCTCTGAGGCCTTGGACACGTAGTCTAACTAGCCCTCTGGATTATTTTAGTTTAAGAGGGTGCTTTTACTCAAGAACTGCTTTGCGATGAATCGCAGTTAATTCAATTTTAAACATGGGTGTTGTTAACAGGTTTTTATAAAAAAGCATTACGGGGAAATAGAATTCGTTATCTAACTAGAAAACGTTTGAATATCATTTTAGGCCTAAGAACTGAATGTGGAGCTAGCAGCAATCTGTGCGTCAATGTTGAACAGTGCGTTGATGGTACTCTTGGTTATCAGTGTCAGTGTCTGCCAGGGTATGACGGGATCCACTGTAACATTGGTGGGTTGATAAAATTTGACAAATATGATAATATAAACTGTAACTTTGTTAGGTTGAAACAATTTGACAAATATGATAAAATCAAAAGCAACTTTGGTAGGTTGAAACAATTTGACAAATATGATAACATCAACAGCAACTTTGGTAGGTTGATACAATTTGACAAATAGGAAAATATCAATTGTAACTTTAGTAGCTTGATACAATTTGGAAAATAGGACAATATCAACTGTAACTTTGGCAGGTTGAAACAATTTGACAAATATGACAATATCAATTGTAACTTCGATAGGTTGATACAATTTGACAGATCATCTGTAACTTTGGTAGGTTGAAGCAATTTGAAAAATATGACAATATCATCTGTCACTTTGGTAGGATGATACATTTTGACAGATGTGACAAAATCAACTGTGACATTGTTAGGTAGATACCATTTGATATATATGACGATATCAACTGTAACATTGGTAAGTAATACTATTGTGATACAGATGACGTGGTTGTAACATCGGTAAGTAGTCACACTGTGACATATGTGTGGGTGTCGACAATCTGCAATTTTAACAATATAAATTACCTGTAAATAGAAGGTTAAATTTTGTTTTTAAATCATAAAATATTCGACTACGGGAGGAGCTCCTATTTGTGGGTATTTTATTTGACTAAGTATTTATTTTGTAATAAAATATAGGGTGATAATTGATCAAATTCGTTTTTTTTTTTTTTAAATAATTGATTGATACTAAAAAGTGAATGAAAGATAATGACTTAAGACTTTAACCAATCAGATACTGAAATGTAAGGCCTCAGTTGAATCTACAGGCGACAACCAGGTCTACTGCTACCCCTCTCTCATCAACTTGCCAGCATCGAACGCCACCAGCACCTGTCTAAAGCCAGTGACGACCAGCTGCTATGTCGCCGGACTGCCGTCCAATGATCCGGTGTCACTGTTGACCTTGAGCCCGAAACACTTATCAGATGCTTACGCCATTAATAAAACGACTGTCGTCAGTGATGGGACGGTGAGCTACACCTTCTGTCTCAGCCCCGACACTACGCCAGGAAATCTCACTGTTAGTAATTATTTCTTTCTCTTCTTTGTTTCAGATTAATTTCTTTTTTTTTTTTTTAAATTGGCGTTGCAGGCAAAACTTAAGACCCATACACACTTATTTATGTACCAAGAGTTGTTTTACTGTTAAGATTTACAAATAAAAGCGAATAAGAAAGTGACAACTTTTCCGCTACAATCTACAACAAGGGATGAGGTACTCATGAGAGTATAAAGGAGTCCTTTTGAAGCATGAAGAAATACATTAGAAAATTATCGTAAAACATAGATAAAATGCTCCATGAATTTGTATCAATTCACGGAGCTATTTTAATGTGGATTTAAGAAACATACAACTTTATTATTGTACATTTTAAAATTGAATAATTGAATTCTTATAAAAAGGAATGTTTACTGCAATGAGAATAGTAAGTGTTAAATTCTGGTAAACTAACAAAAACTAGCAGAGTGGTATTTATTTCCAAAGGACATCCAGTCTGGCAACATAATAATAGCCTTTGAGAGCAGTCTGGCTATATCGACACACCTTTGGTAAGAGCGGACACGCGTCTGAATTTGCGTGCAGTAGCATCGCCGCACGCCCCCTTGTAGAGCCGCACCGTATGGCATCGATCTTCTAATGATATTAAAAATGTGTATCGGTTAATTCCCGACGGAGCACAAAACACCACGCGCCGTATAATTAAATTGTTTCACACCCCCAACACTTTTCTTGGACCACCCGGACCTCCGGATCCAGGCTTTTTCCCATGTCCGAGAAATGAATACTCAATCTCAGGAACACGATCTCGGATCAATAAATCTGATCGCATCACGCCATTTCTTAGAGATCTCCATCGGCTTCCTGTGAGTGAGCGCAGTGACCACAAAAATTCTGTCCCTGGCGTACAGCTGTATAGAAGGTTGTACACCTTAATATCTTAAAGAACTGATTTCTGAAAGAAGTCGTTCGGAGTGCGCTCTTTTGAAGCGATCGCGCCGAAATTATGGAACAGTTTGCCTCAATCTTTGAGGGAAATTGAAAATGATAAGAGCCATTTAAGAAACAATTTTTTTTTTTTTAAATAGCATGGATACAAGCGCTATATAAGTATTCAATCTATCAAAAAACTTTTCGCAACATTCTTCATAACCACCGACATATCCCCACTGATGACAAACAACATCGCATTAGTACATTAAGGACAAAGGGAACATTTTTTTTTATAGATACCAAGGCTGACAAGATTAATCTTCTCATGGGGGGTGGGGGGGGGGGGGTTATGAATTAACGGTTTTACAAAGTAGTTCACGAAACAAATTTGTTTAAATGCTAAATCTTATTTTTTTCTTGCCTTTAGTTCTATGATAACATCAGCAGCACACTCCACGGAGACAGGCCTTTCCAGATGGGCTTCAGAATTCAAGTCTCATCGGTCAACACGGCTCCATTTTTTTCAAACTCTTCAACGAAGCCGATTGGTCAGAACAAGGTCTACTCGTTTAACGTGCTCGAACATTCCACCAATCAGAGCGCGGTGATTTGTGTTAACAAAACCAATGATAGAAATGGGACATGTGACGCACAGTCTGACTGCGTTCAAGTCGTAGATGTAGACAAGGACAAGAAGTACGGCATTGAATCGCTTCGACTTACAGTAAAACTCAGTATGTCCATAAATATTTTCAATATGTAGGCCCACGCATTAACATGTTATTTTGTACGAAGATGGATCGTAGTAACTAAAATACACTTAACATCTGACATTAGAGTGACCGTTGTTTGTGCCAAACCTAACTTAACATCTGACATTAGAGTGACCGTTGTTTGTGCCAAACCTAACTTAACATCTGACATTAGAGTGAACGTTGTTTGTGCCAAATCTAACTTAACATCTGACATTAGAGTGACCGTTGTTTGTGCCAAACGTAATTTAACATCTGCCATTAGAGTGACCGTTGTTTGTGCCAAACCTAATTTAGCATCTGACATTAGAGTGACCGTTGTTTGTGCCAAACCTAACTTAACATCTGACATTAGAGTGACCATTGTTTGTGCCAAACCTAACTTAACATCTGACATTAGAGTGACCGTTGTTTGTGCCAAACCTAACTTAACATCTGACATTAGAGTGACCGTTGGTTGTGTCAAACCTAATTTAGCATCTGACATTAGAGTGATCGTTGTTTGTGCCAAACCTAATTTAACATCTGACATTAGAGTGACCGTTGTTTGTGCCAAGCCTAATTTAACATCTGACATTAGAGTGACAGCACATCCTTCACTTCGCTACTGCATTATAATCAATGCATATAATAAAAACAAACAACAAAAGACGATTTTAAAATCAAACACCTTGTTAAATGAAACAATGTATATTTGAAGAATCGCTTGTTTTCATATTTCTATTATCAAGAAATATATTGAAGTGTCTTTTATTATTGAAGACATGGCTTAATCTTAATGGTATATTTTTATTACAAATGGACACCTACATCTGTATTGTAAAATTTGTTATGATACTAACTGTAAAAGATATTTTTTCTTAGATTCAAAAACTTCATTTAAATCATATTATTTCCTATTTTCATATGGCGATTAACATATGGCAATTCTTTGACTACGTCTTGTATGCTTGTTTGTTTAGTTTTATTTTAAATCTCAAACTGTTTACTAACATTATAAAAGAACAAGGCAGGGCAGTGATTCAATTTAAGAACGACTCAAGTCCACGATCGTTCGGTTGCTTCCATGTGATAGACAGCCTCAGCCCCACAGCATTAACGTTTGATCTCACGGTACGTGCACATTTTGAATGGAAGACAGCTATTACGTAAATTCGGATGCAACTCTGTCGTGGTTTGAAGTTTCCAGAAATTTCAGATTAAAAATTAAACTCAAAGCACCTAAAATAGAGTAAACTGACATATATTTATATATATATATAGAAAGAGAGAAATCAAATTCAGCCCAACTTAAGATCAATGAGCATACAAACACCTCTTTCCCCAGAAACTTAACAAACCTTCCTGAATTAGTCAAAGATAATCCCAAGGCTATATTACGATACTTCGACTTAAAGCGACCCCCGCTTTTATTGCAGTACTGTTTCCCGGAATGATATATTGATTTACAAACACAACGGTATCTAACACAGAAATAGAGCGCCGAAAAGCGTTGTAATCAGTTTATTCAAGTCTCTGCCGTTGGATCGTGAAGAAATGGCTCATTTCAGGACTAAATTAGTTTTAAAAAACTGCATGTAAAAATCTGAGGGGAAAAAATCCACAAGTTTTTACCCGAAGGACAATCTTTCACAATTTGTTTCATAAATAACAGTGAAAGCGACTTAGATTTTTTCTCAAAATTTACAACCGTGATTTATTTCCCTTGGACCATTTGGACAGGAAAAGTTACGGAATTGTGATTATTATTATTTTTTTTTAATTGATCCAATTTTATACATATGTGTATGTGTGTGCCGGGGGATACTTGAATCAGCAAGCACTGTACCCGAATGATTGTTTCAAGCTTTTTGACGTTGTATCGAATACATTTGAAGAGTTGATGGTACTGTAGAAAGAGTTATATATTCAGGACCATCGCGTCGGTTCAGCTGCCCCATCATATACGTTCTGGGATATATAAGAGACCCTGAATTAAGATGGCGAAAAAATTACAAATTCAAACTGGGAATGCTGTTGGGCGAAAGACAGAAAATGGCAGGGCGTCTCAAAAAAATCCCTCAACGGCTCTGTTAGTTCCAAGCTAAAAGATATCAATTTTAAGATACGGTCGATAGGACAACTTAGGTGGGAGACAAACCATCCATCCCAAACTTATGTCACTAAAAACATACTGAAGCATATCAGATTCTTTATAAACTCTTAAGCTGTTATAAATATTTATGTATTTATGGAGAAGACAGTCGATCACAATACGAAAAAAAAGACTAAGCGTGTAGGTCTTCAAAATGCTGACTGAAGACATATTTTCGTAAATCTACACTTTATTCGCTGGGTTTTTAAAAAAAATTAAATTCAAGAAGATTTTGTGTTTAAAACAACGCGTCTTCCAATGACACAGTCCTTTATATGTTTTGTCTCGGTGTTCAGTTACGGCACGTTCTTCATACTTTTCACACGTTTTGAAAGCATTTCTACTTTTTTTCCTTTTTTTTTTAAACGCTAGGGCCATAAAAATTAAATTTATTTGATTTCAATTTAAGTCCTTGTATTAATTTCAACACTTGCATTTGTTCTGCAATCTCAAACAAAGGCAGCTTAATTTAGTGGATGTTCTTCTGTCTTGGGTTCCACGTTTCATTTTCATGTTATAAACGTCTTTTTGATTCCATGTGTTTAAACACATGTTCTTTACGTCTGCTCTAGGTAACTGACGGAGGTAACGACACTGTTAGCTCGACTGTTCAGTTCAATATCATCGATGAGAATGATCCCCCAAACTGCTACGTCACACCCGACGATTTAGGAGGTATTGACATTTCAGCTGGCAACCAAAGTGTGGCGACCATTGAGTGCAGTGACCCGGATGTCGATGAGATGTTTCAGCGAATAACATTTGTTATTGATCGGCCTTATCAGAGTAAACAATCGTTCTGAACATTAGCCTTTATGTTAAAATGGTTTTAAACTTATCATGATAAGCTTCCTTTGTGGGGAAACACTTTTTTAGTAAGTGTGATTCATATTAGAAGTGTAGTGTAATTTAGTATGTGATACAAGCACTTCAATATGAGTTGCACCTGACTGTCATTTAATGGTTTAAATCAAGGTATCTCAATCTAATGCTTTGGCCCTTTAATAGAGTTCCTCATGTTGTGGTGACCCCCAACCATAAAATTATTTTCGTGCCTACTTCCTAAATATGTGTTTTCCGATGGTCTTAGGCAACCTTCGTGTAAGGGACGTACCATCCAAAAGGGGTCGCAACCCACAAGTTGAGAACGGCTGGTTTAGATGAGTTCGCGTTTAAGAGTTTTCACGATTACTTTTTAAATATAATTAACCGTTCTAAAATATTTCTTATGTTAATAACTTATTTTACCTCCAAAATGTTAAAATGTCCATTTTTTTACATCACAAATATTTAGGGTACTTTGATGTCTCAGAGGATAGACATCTGCAAATCTACAGTTCTCTGAAAGACTTAACAACTGGAAGACATGCATTCAACATTACAGCCACAGGATACAGTGCATCGGTGGATGCTGCTTACGTCACAAACTTAACTGTCACCTTTGTTGTTACAGGTATCGGGAACTATTCGTTGAGCTGTTTCAGCATCTTTGTCAAACTTCGTGTAGTATTCGAACTATTCACTTATTGAAAATCTCTGTCGAATTCTCTGACAAACTAACTTAATCACTAAAGCTGGTCGACATGGGCAAGGAGTAGTTACGTGCGATCGGAAGACATTATGGGTAGAATGAATTGTATCGCAGCAAATTTCGGTAGAATGAATTTTAGAGCAGCAAAAATTGGTAGAATGAATTGTAGAGCAGCAAAATTCGGTCGAGTGAATTGTAGAGTAGCAGATTTCGGTAGAGGCATTGTAGAGCAGCGAATTTCGGTAGAATGAATTGTAGAGCAGCAAAATTCGGTAGTATGAATCGTAGAGCAGCAAAATTCGGTAGGGCGTGCACTGAGGATGTTGATGACTCTCCCCACATATTTCAGCATTTTGACATTACATATCATCTTTGCACGGTTTTACAACTACAAAAAGAAACCATTTTAAAGATTGTCCAGTTCCTCCCTACAACTCAAAATGCAAACTGGTATCGCTTGGAACCGTGTCAGTAGTGTGTACATTTTATGGTATTGTAAATGTAATGTTACACTTTGCATATCCTAGACATGGTCTGTCCGCCTCTACTCGCCAACGAGGGCTACGTCCTGACAACAGAGCTGCACACATTCACAAGGAAGTGTTATGGTGGTTTTAACGTGACATTGTTATATGATGACAAGGAAATACTACATTGTGACCTCGAGACAGCTGACAGCTGCCAGTACTCTACCGAGTTTGAGCAAGAATACGTGAATGTTTCAACAGCAAAACTCCAAGTAAGATGAAATATATAATAAGTGTCTATTTGATTTCTGCGATAATATTTACGATATCGCTAGAAATAATTCGCGAAATAATGGCGGCGGCCACGAGTGAATTTCGAATCTTCAAAGGTTACTTACAGAAACATGCATTCATGTAAACCTATTTAACAGATTCCCACTTAATCCAAATTTATATTAATTTTATTGTATAAAAATTATTTAACTTTTTAAAAATAATTCTAAAATATTAAATGGTTCATATATTTACATATAGGCCTAGGCATAAGCAAATTTATTTCGTCAGATTTAACTTGACCCGAAACAAATCTCACAATCGGTGTTTTTATGAATCCCATGTAGAAAAGGGGATGGCTTCATGGGAGGCTATTGCACTCAAATTGTACATGTTAAGTCACCTTTTGGGGACACAGCGTTACAGCCATCACAGACACACATACCCAGAGAATTATTATTTGTCATTGAAATGCCGGCACGTCGGCTTGTTGAACTACTGACCACAGGATAGTAAGTTTCATTCTGTCTGCAGTTTGAGGAAATAGGAAGCGTGTTGAGGCGAGGTGTTTACGTTTAAGAGATGTGTACATATTTTCTCGGGTCTTTAATGTTGCTTCCCAGTTACTGCTAAATGTTACGGAAGACTATTGTTACAAAGATAGACCATGCAACATTGGTGGAGTCACTTATATAAAGCTGGTGTGACGCCATCTTCAGCTTGTTGGATGCCATCTGTGTCTGGTGCGATGTCATCTGTGGTTGGTTTGACTTTACTAAGTCGGGGCCGAGACGTCATCGGCAGCTGATGTGATGCCGTTGCACCTGGTGTCAACAGGAGTCTGTATGGCGTTATTTGCAGTAGGGGTGACGTCAGCTGAGGCCTGTTTTATGCGACACAGTGTGAGAATAATGAGTTGAGTTTGAAGAAAATATAAATTTGATTTTCAGTTTCTAGGCAACAGTAGTGGCCTACAGTTTATGTTTGAGTCTCTGGTGCCAGTACAAGAAGGGTTTTATACTGTAAGATGGGGGTTCTGTGATGGCTCAGACACACACACGTTGTGCCGCATCAAACATGGAGGTTTGTATTACATTCGTATTGCTTAGGACTTAATAAATAACTAACGCCTGTAATGTTCAAATATCGTTTATCTATCCTCGTTACGAAACTAAATTTGCTTATATTGCTATTGACCATAAACAATTTTTAATACTTTTTGTTTCCTAAAAAAAATCACAGTAGATCAAATTTGATACCTTCTATACATTTTCCAATTCACAGCACATATCCTCTCTATTCTTTCCAATGTAGCTTTAAAACCTCTGTAAACATTTGTCAATTTTAAAATTGATAGCCTATATATACTTTCAAATGTAGCGTTGATAACACCTCTCTCTCTCTCTCTCTCTCTCTCTCTCTCTCTCTCTATATATATATATATAT